>JAAAKB020124213.1:0-21531 GCA_010014835.2 Apostichopus leukothele | reverse complement strand
GGGGGGGGGTGGGGGGAGGGTTTGGCTTTAGGCTTACTTTCAGTTTTCTAGTGAAAGCAAAATATACTTCATAACATGATACATGTAAAGTAAATGCTAGCATTCAACAAGAAGAATTCTGGTGTATTTGTCTGGTCTAATGATTGGATGACCAACCAATGGCAATGCTTTCTGCCATATTTGTAAGATCTAGTGTTTATTCCATTTATTAGTTTCGATGGCCCAGAGAAATTAAAAATATAACATAATGTGCTGTAATTCCACCTGCCATCATTTATCTTTTGTAAATGTTAAAACACAATCTGTTAATACTTGTTTTGTCTGCTATTTAACATTATTATTGGGGTGACTCATAACCTGATTTCTGGTTTACGGTACATGGGTAACAGCTTTCTCAAGAAAGATTATTATCCCTCAGTCACTCTGGTAGTGATCTGCCTTATAAATGCATTTATTCCATTTATGCATTGACTTGTACAGTGATATTTACAAATCTTTTCACAGTGTGGGTTGGAGTCAGTTGCAAAGTAGGGCTTACAAATCTGCTTTGAACAAAGCAATACAAGCTTTGAGCTAAATTTGTTGAAGTATATCTTTGTATCTTATTTCAGGATACCTATTGTCTTTCATGCGCAATATAACTAAAATGTGTCGTAAAAGTACAAGACCATAGCTTGATCAGTTTAATCAACAGTCACAACATTTATTTCATTATTAAACCAAAGTTTGATATATATTTATCATTATTTTCATACTTTTGTGATATGTATTGTGAGTGCAGGGTTACAAGAATCATGTCTTTCAAATAAAACAACATTTAAGCCATTATCAATATAAATCTCTACTTGTAATTATTCATGTTCCCATTTACACTCTCAAGATGGACCTTTACAAGCCTGAGGGAAGAAGAATCATGGAAATTCAAAAAAAAGGTCTCAAGTCACAATAGCTCAACTTTTAAAAGTATTTACGTCTGTAACTTGAAGAATATCCTGTTTCTTGCATACACACCGAGACTTCTCAACTTTTGTCTCTTTTATGAGCACAATCTAACATTTATACCTAATTATAAACCTAACTTATAGACTAAATATGCCTCACAATGATACATATGTCTAAACTTTGAACGCCACATTCAACATCTCCACAGCCACACCCCTGATTTCAAAATTGGTTGATCTGTCTAAGGCAGTCTACAAAGAGTCATGCCCCTACCAGAATCAATCCTGGAAAATTGCTTCATGGAGCAGTGAATGATGAACTGCAGTGGAATAAATAAAAGAAATTATTTAGACATGTTACCATAGAAATCTACTTATACCGGTGCTGTGGCCGAGTAGATAAAGGCGGTGGCATTTGAAGCAATGAGGCTTAGCAATCGAGAGGTTCCGGGTTTGATCTCCGGCCAGGTCATAGTAAGGTGGGTTTTTCATCCAAGAGCAATCTACGGTTTTCCCATCTGAAATGACTTTCTACATTGAAAAGATTCCAAAAATGAGTTGAAAATTTTTGAATTGGAAGCCACCTTACGTTTAAGTTGTAATCCATAATCCTTGTGGGCTTCTCCCACATTTGTGGTCGCTTAAGCGTCGTAAAAATATCTGAAAATTATTAATATTACTTTAGCAGCTGGCCAAACCAACTAGATCCATCTATGCCAGGCTACATCAATACATATGGCTATATTGTGGGATAACATTGTGGTTCATTTCTTGACCAAACCGAGCAGTAACTCCAAACAGTTTAATACTGCTAAGAATTTGCATCTAATATTTATTACAAAATCATATCAGATTTGAAAGATATGAGCAAGAGAGATAAGATGACTTTGGAATAATTTTTGCTTATAACTGAAAGTAAGTATTAATAAGATCGTAAGCAGACTGGGCAGACTATTACACAACTTAAGAATCTTTCAAATACACCTATTTGATATATTGTAGCTGATTAGAGTCTGTTGCATACCTCACAACTGGCGAGTTAGACCCGCATAAACCTGCCAACCCACACATGCTTGTCACATCCCGATCCTGACTGAGTTGCATGTCACAAAATTAAAAAGTTTACACACAAAGCACATGTTGCTTTATGCAGTTACTGTAAGTTGTACATCTTTACAGCTATTAATAACATTTGCATGCCACCATTTTTCATGAAGGACTCAAAATTCAATTTTGTTAAAAAAAGGAAAGGTGAATGTGTACCTCGAAAGTGTACAACTCCTGTTTTATCCAAGTAATGGACAGTACAATATTTAGCAGTTGCTAAATTTACATATTCATAGAACGTGTCAATAAAGAAAGAAATAAACTACATAGCAGCAGCCTTAAAAGTTTTTCTGGTTTGCTGTGATTAACTGCAAATCGCATTAAAATGATAGTTAATTTTGTTGTCATAGAGCTGCAATGAAACATAGTACTTCTGGGTGTTCAAGGAAACAATTTTGTAATCCCACATTTCCTGAATGAAATTTAATATATAAGATTGAAAATGTGTAGTGTTTCTTAATACCCTCTGTTTAGTATTTTACAGAATTTTATAATTCCTGTACTTTTCTTCTATTTGACATATATCTTTTGTCATCTACAGCCAATGGTTCCCTTACGACACCATGCCCTCCAAGCAGGGCCGCCTGTCTTCCATAGCTGAGAACAATAAGATGAACATAGAACGGTTGTCATGGGGACAATATCCCCCACCCCATTCACTGTCATTACACTGCTTGCAATATTATGCATGTTGAATTGTTGTGTAGGCTGGACATAGGGCTTAAAGCAGACTCTACCACATTGACACACCATGGCAGCATCAAGGAACATGCAAACTGTTACCGGTATAAACTGTCTGCAATACTCAAGCCTGCAGATAAGAAAGACATAAGAAATAATTGAAATGAATAGTGAGTGAATTCCTAGATGTTTTGAACAAACCAGTAGTCTTCCGATAGAGGTAAAAGTACTTGGTTTACATGCCAACAGAGCAGGACATAAGGTAGACATTAAAATTGGCAGTGTTCACTACATAGTGTAGCATTCACTGTACAGCATATATACAGTAGTGTTCACTGCATAGGGTAGCATTCACTGTATAGTGTAGCATTCACTATACAGCAAATATAATGTTCACTGTATAGTGTAGCATTCACTACGCAGCGTATATAGTGTTCACTGTATAGTGTACCATTCCCTGTACAGCATACATAGTGTTCACTGTAGTGTAGTGTTCACTGTATAGTTTAGTGTTCACTGCATAGTGTAGCATTCACTGTATACTGTAGCGTTCACTGCACAGCATATAGTGTTCCCTGTATAGTGTAGCATTCACTACACAGTGTATATATAGTGTTCACTTTTTAGTGTAGCATTCACTATACAGCATATATAGTGTTCACTGTTTAGTGAAGCATTCACTATACAGCATATATGTTCACTGTGTCGTGTAGTGTTCACTGTATAGTATAGTGTTATTCACTCAACTTCACTGTATAGTGTAGTGTTGTTCACTGTATGATGTAACGTTCTTTGTACAACAAATATAGTGTTCATTGTTGACTTCAAATGACGATCAACTTCCACAGAGAACTATGAGTTTCTTCTACTCAATAAGGTGCCTCCACATACTAAATATAAAGTTCATCCACATTAGGGTTTTTGAGTTACCATGCATACACTGTTCTCAGACGTTGACCTATTAATCTCAAACAACCTTTGACCTCCACAGAAAACAATACTGTTCTTCTACTCAATAAGGTGCTTCTTTGTACCAAGTATGAAGTTCAGTCACCATATGGTGTTTGAGTTATCATGTTTAAAAGCCAAGACATCACACACACATGCCACTACCATCCAAAGATTCCCTTTGCCTCTGACAAGGAATCAAATGGGTTGAAGAAAGTGGATGGATGGTGACACTAACTCTGTCTTTTGGAATATTTGGAACAATATTGATTAACAAATTAGCAGAAAGACAGCATGCTTAGTGATCTGTTGTTGCATTCTATGTGAGATCATTTGAAGTAAACTGTACACACAAGGTTCTTGTACTTCAGTGCTGTTGATCCACATACCAAGAATAACATATCTTAAAAGTTTTCTTTTAAAGTTATTGTGATTACAAAGTTTCCAGACCTCTGTTCACTTTAAATGCTTTTAATATCCACAGAAAACTATGATTCTTGTGTTCAAATAGAGGGATCCACAAACCAACTATGAAGTTCATACATTATGTACTCTCTGAGTTATCATGTTTATTGGCTACGACATCACATACACAAACTATCTAGGTTATCACATGGACTTCTTTTACCTTCAGCAATGACAAAGCTCATTGGTATCAACCCATTGGAGACATCTTATAAATATCAGTCCTGCTTTCATATAAACCTTACCTGTGCTTGACAACAGCTTGGCCAGTAAATTCCAGCAAGGATGGGAAAGTATAAGACTCCTGTCTGAGATCTCTCCCACATTCAAGAGTAAATGGGTTTCCATGGAGATCAATCTCATCCAATCTCAGAGCAGTAAACGAAGACGGGATGGACTGCAGCGCATTCATTGACAGGTTCAAGAACTTCAGGGAAGACATCTGTCCAGCACTGTAGGGAACCGACTGCAGCTGATTTTCACTGAGGTTGATGCGAAAAAGATTCCTAAATTTGAAGAGTTGAGGAGGGACCACTTGGAGACAATTTTTGGAAATATCTAACGAGCAAAGCGACTGAGATAGAGAACTTTGAATGAAGGACTTGGAGATGAATTTTAATTTATTGTTGGAGAGATTTAGTTCTGCTAGATGTTTTAGTCTTCCCCATTGATCAGGGAAATTCTCTATAGCATTGCAGCTTAAGTCTAAACTTATCAAATGTTTCAGCTCTAAGATTCTAGAATCAAACCGACGAAGCTTGCAGTTGGAGATGTGCAAGACCTCTAGAGACTTTGCAAAGCTTGTTGTGATCGGGTAGTCTTTTCTCTCCTCAATGTACATTTTTGTTTTTGGTCTTTCCACCTGCGATGTCGTTGCAGGTGTTAGGGTGGTTAGGTGAGAGGGCTTTAGGTCTTTATCCTGATGTCCTAACTTGATTGCTGACAAGAAGCTCTTGAGCTGAATTGGGTCTGCCTGGAGAGGTAGAATGAAAAAATGATACAGACTCTTTCAATCGATAATAATAGTGTTTCACTTATCATGATGCCAAAGATAAAAGTACATACAAATCAATGAACTAGTTTCCACTTCATTTAACAAGCCAGCTTGGTTCAGAAGATTCACTTTAAACAAAGTCTTCCTACATTAGGAGTGGAAACTATTATACAATTATATCAATTTTACTTCATATTGAAGAAATGAATATACATGGATTTTCCAACATTTTCTTCCTCAAGCAGTAGTTTAAATTTTACTGTCAATTAACTTAAATTCACCTTGCTTAGAAACAGATCATGTGCAGGTTCCCGGATTCTCACAGTAGCCTTGCCTTCTCCAACAAACTTGGTGAACAGTGCAGCTACATTCTCTTTGAGCTAAACAAAAACAACAACAGGAGCACTACAGTATCATAATATCATGAGTGATTGTACTAAGGTGTGAAAAATTCAATTCTCATGGCGCAGATTAGACAGTAACTATGGCAAGTTGGCAATGAAAATAATACATTTATTGTACATGCTTGTACCCTCTACATATTAACCCAATAGTAAGAACAAAGAAACTCTTTGTTGGAGTCTTGGAGAAGTGACATTTCAGTTTATTCCTTGATTCTACATGCAGTTCAGAACTGAAGGCAACCTTACAAACAAATTTTAGTACTTCACAGTGAAGTTCACATACATGCAACTTTATCTTAATCACCCTGAACGATGAAAGTAAGGTTTATTTTATAATATAATCATATTTGACTACATACTGTATAACAACAATATCCTAAAATGAGACCAAAGATAAACCAACTCTTTTAGTTACATCAATTATTTTGGCAACAAATTGTGGGAGATTAGAAACACTGCAAGAGACAAGTTTGTTTTTAGCAAAAGACCACAAACAAACAATTGAACCATAGCATGGTGCTGGTCTAAATCAATTATACAATGTATGTGTATGTTTACAGGACTGTCACTGACAGGCTGCTCAAGGTACTGGGCTAACCAAGAAAGTCAAATTAAATTGTCAAATTAAAGTCAAATTAAATCTGAAACAATCTGAAATTTATTGTATATTGATTGCATACTTTCTTGTTCTGATTGCACTGTGTTTGTGACTCACAAATGCCAGATAAAAGATTCATTTTGGGAATAATAAAGTTTGATTGGTTGCCACTTGTCAGTAGTTGGGTGTATGGAAACTTTTTAAGGCTTAGAGAACAAATATTGTTTAGTTTTATAATTCAACGATGCTTTGATGGGATTCCACCAGAATTAGATTCATATTTATACTGGTTAAGGTCCTCCCTAACTTTACTGTAAAGTTCCGGTAAATGGGTGAAATAATTTGCACCAGTGTATCCAAATACAAAACTGATGTGTCCTTCTTTCACTGTATAAATGAGGTTATGTGGATTAAAGTTATATTTGGAACAGTGGTTACAATTTCACTTTAAAGGCTGCAGTAACAGTGTCTATGAGTAGTGCAGCTACATATGCAGTTAAGCAATACACAATGATAGATGACACACAAAGTAACTGTTTATCACCATCTAGAGGTCATGTGAGTAGACTAAGAGTTGTAATTCTTGATAAGTTGTTCACAACAACAACAAGCCATCAATACCTTGTATTTTGATCCTTTCCGGTCCTTTGCAGTGCAAAGCATAAGAAATAATCCCCCAGATATTCCAGAGCAGGGTTTCTTGCCAATTGCCAAGGATGTCCTTGCAGAACGGTTTTTGCCTCTGAAGCCTTCAGACGAAAGTAGGCGGCTAACCACCTCAACGTCACAAGATAAACGCATTTTGAACCTATGAAGCAAGTAACGTATACTTTAAAGATGATTTATGCTTTAATCAACAACTTTGAGGACCTTGAACATTACAATACAAATATTCAAAAAGAGAAAAAATGCCACATGCTTCACAATCTGACAAAATAATAAATATAACAAAAATATCAAAGTAATATGGGAACATAAATTGATCATGACTAACATTCGTTAGGTCACAAACTCAAGTCTGTATTGATTCACAATCAAAAGATTAACTGCTAATTTGTTCATTGCTACCAAAGACTAGCCCGGCTAAAAGCTCCTGACAAACAGTGCAATTCACAGGTCCAGTGATTCGAAGATCCAGGTGATTCTGTCATCAAACAGGATTTTCACAGACATTTGAACCAATATTATACTGTGTTCAGACAATAGTGTGGTTAGCATTAATTATCCTGGTTTAATGTAAAAAACAGAAACTTATGCCACCTTTAGAATTCACTTTCACTTTTACATGACTTTCTATACATAGAATGAGTGATCATCTAGTTATTTTACTTAGTTAGGACTGTATTCTTTGAAGGGGGAAGTTGATCACAAATTATACCAATTTCACATTTGGGGGGGGGGTGGGCAGATGTAACCTCTGGTCTTCAACGTAGGTCTCCAGATGACGTTATGTACCGAGATGAATTTATCGTTCCGTAGTACTCAGCTCTTCATTACTATTATTTCGATGATCTACCGCTTGAACTTAAAAATCATAACGTAGTGACCGAAATATAGCAGACTTTCTGTCTGTATTCCATGAAACAGTGAATTCGGCAAAGGTTAAATGATGATTGTCGATTTTGCAAAAGCCTAAAGAGCGGTACGTTATCCGATATTTATGAATATTATGTCGGTCTCGGTTGACTCATTAGTAGAAACATCCGATGGCAAGGTGATAGACATGAACAAAATGATGACTTAATGCTACTGAATATTCAACACAGCAGTGCGTGCAGAGATAATCCTGAAGTAATCAAGGATTTTAATGCAGTGACTGGTATAAACATTTCTGTCACCGGTTATCCTTCTCCGTTAGATTGGGGATGTGATAGCCTAGGGTGGGGACTCATTTCTGTCAAGCAATTTCTCAAAACAAGTGTGATTTAATACGAGCTAAGGGAGATATTTGCTGAATCGTGACTGCAGGACAGTCAAAGACATATTCAGCCGAAATGAAAGTAAAATATCTGAGTGGCATGTTCCGTAAAAGTTTACCTTTCTTGGGAAGAAGTTACTCCAATCAAGAGCTTAGAGTCGGAATGGATCGACAGATTGCACCAAGCGGGAACTAAATTCCCATGATTTGCATCTTATGATTAGAAAGGACATTTTTAGACGTCAAAGATAATCCTCTTACTTTCTGCGCAGTCTCAACATATATGTGTCACGTGTATTGTATCTGTTCTGTTCAGATGCAAATTACACAGTGCCCTTTCGAATGGACTTGTGACATCTCACTTGACGTAAGAAATTCATGATCACACGGTTACAGTCTTAATGCAAGGGGGCGGTGGTTGGAGGTGGGGCAAGTTATATTAGTTTTCATATATCCATGCAGGCTCTATCCTGGGTGACATTCTTTAAAATAATTTCATAAAATTCTGAACATAATTCCCACACAAGTAGTTGATTAAAATATACAATTCGTAAACATATTTCCATACTTACGAGAATTAACACACTTCTCAATCTAGTTGCTTTGTAATATTGGGACTTTTTCAATTGAGAAAGAAATGTGATATGTGCACTAGACACTAGACGGAGCATAATTATGATCACATGGATACACAGACTGATGTAAGGGAACCATGTATGAGTCTGAGAGTGTGTATCAAGGTCTGTGACTTAAGAGTTAATTTTGAAATGCACTTGCTCAATCCCTGGGGGAGGGGTGTGTTGGAAGTTAAGGAAGCTGGCCGAAGTCACGTCGACGCATTCATGATATCCATCTATCTATTTTCTATTCTGATCATTACAATCATTATTTTCTGTACCACCTCTCCATGCATGTATAAATTAATAAATAGTAAATAATAATTTCATAATAATTTCTCTTAATTTAGTTCATTGGTTCATGATTGAAAATATGCATTGGCAAATTCCTTTTACATCCTCACATGCCCCAGTGCACCCTGTCGAATCAAAACATTTTTGGAACCTACAATGTTTAAAAAGTTTCAAATTGTTTGAATACAGGAAGAAGACAATTCTTTGTGCTACCTGGGGAGTATTCTCTACAAAGTTGCAAAAAAAGGGGCAAAGTTACTGCTACATGTCCTAACAATGGAGTAACGAATAATGTTGTCTTGTGAAGTTTGCAAGTCATTTATTGTTCGGCACTGAAGACGTTACTTCATCAACTTATAATTAATTATGCCAGACCCCGAAGTAATTAACTATTCGACTTATCTGTGGATCAAATCTCCCAGGGAATCAAATCGACATCTCCACCAATCAGATGAAAGTATTTCAAGGATATGGATAGACGGGATGATCTTAAAAAGTTAATGGTATAGTAGCACCTCTTTTCGGAACTATATATATTGGTGAGCTCCAGAGGACTGGGGCCAAAACTTAAACATTTTCTTTCACTTTTCGCCTTCTTGAACTCGTGCTTCGTTCGTTCGACATCATGAAGATTGCCCTGTGTTCAGTACTTGTGGTTGTCTTAGCCATTTCTCACCAATGCCTCGCTGTTGCAGTTACTAATGAAGATATGAACATTGTTGACAAGTTCATGTCACGTCGCAGCAACAACAACAACAATAATAATAATAACAACAACAATAACTCAGGGAGCAGCAGTACTAGTACCAGCACTAGTACCAGCAGTACCGACTTCGTGTTTACAAGTGAGGTAGGCAAACAAATATTTTGTAAGGGTATATATGTGTTGAAGTATTGTGTGCGTGTGTCATGAAGTGTTGTTTGTGTTGAAGTGATGTGTGCGTGTGCATGCGTGTACATGCGTGAAGTGTTATGTGTTTGTTGAAGGGTAAACAACAGCACAAGACATCAAAACTTGAGAAGAAAAAAACAACGCGTAGAGGAGACCACAGTCATTAATTGTTAGATTCCATCTTAGGCATCGTTGATTGTTGTTGTATGAGATTGTAGTAGTTTAATACATTGTTTATCTCCATATTGTTTAAGTTTTCAGGTTATATGTTATATTGTTAAAATTAGAGCGCCTGACGGCAGGATCTTCTGCAGAAGAAAACTGAATCGAAAATTATAACTAAGAACACATTATATATAGTAATAAGTAATAACACACTAAGTAATATAGTAATAACACACTCAGCCCCACGTGAGCACACCAATCCCCTATTTAAAAAACTCAACTTACTAAAATTGCACGATCTCATTAAAGTTAAGCTTGCATTATTTGCCTACAAGACCTGGAATGGAGTACTACCAGCTGCCTTTGACTATTTTTTAACCAGTAACAGAGATGTACATGATCATAACACGAGGCATGCTAATCATGCCCACTATAATCTCTACAATACCACCATTGGAACTTTAAGCCTACAAAACCGTGCAACAAAAACATGGAATCTTCTAACGAACGATTTAAAGAGTAAAAAGTCAGTCACATCCTTTAAGAAGTGGTTTTGTAAGGAAATAATAGCTAGTTACTGACTAAAACTAAATTATACCTGTATGTAATTACTATATATATATTGAACATTTAATTTGTACTTATATTTATGTATATGTATTTATACACATATATATACATTTTTTTCTTTTCTTTTCTTTTCTTTCTTCAGGGAGTCTTCCACATGGTTAAGCTTTTAAGCTTTATGGAAGACTTCCCTCCACTTTGTACTTTTGTGGCAAAACAAATAAATAAATAAAATATGTGTGTTTCTTACAAAACGTTGGTAGGAGAAGTACCGGTATTCACTTTTCCTCTGTTAATTTTAATCTTTTTCTCTCATGGAATTTACAATTTATGTTTCCAAGAGAAATATTCCTTTCATATCTATGCAGAGAAAACAAAGTCTACCGATGGTCCCAGAAGCACCGGGCCCCAAACCTCGGACAGACACAGCACACTGGAGGATGAAAGCCTTACAACTAAACAAGATAAAATAACAAGTATAAATCACTTGTTTCAAGTTCACTCTCTAGTTACTTTTAGAGATAAAAGTACCGGCATTCACTTTTCTCTGTTGGTTTTAATTCATATTTGTTGTCATAGAGATTGAAAATTCACTTTTTGCTTACATGACAAATATTTCATTAATAACCTTTACAGATGCGACCACTGCCAATTTTCTCCGGAGAAGCACTAATACGGCAAATCGATACACCACAATTGAGGATGAAAGCACAACTGATCAACCTATAACAGGTACACTTTAAAACGTCTATGAATTGTTCACCTTGAACTAGAGTTTGGTCTCTTGATGTAACACGAACCTAATCAAGTACTGGCAATTAACCTTTCTTCCGCATATCAAAAGGGGCCGATTAGGTAATCGAAAGGATTGATCAATGTTATTCCTTTTAGGTAGAGTACAATCAATATGTTTTAATTCTTGAGTTCTTTTCACAGCATACTCCCATCAAGCTTTACAAAAGGTATATTGACTTTTTATAACAGTTTTAAAGTGTTAAATTGATACTGGGAGAACAGAGGACAGCAAACTACGCAGTTAGTGATGATTGCATATTATGATTTAGGCCAGCCGATTTAACAAAGATATTACAGTAACTACTGTAACTTTTAAAGCTTTGTACCACAGTAAAAACTGGCCGGGCTGATACTATCGGTAGCATGTGCTATTTCGATAACAGTTAAGAACTTAGGATACCTGTAATCCCAAATAATGCATCAAACTTGATTTGTTGGGATTACACATATCCTCAGTTCTTACTGTAATCCTAATAGCACATACTACCGATTTATAGCACGATCCAGTTTTGACTGTGGTACAAACCTTTTAAGATTTATAGTTGTTACTGTGTTCTCTTTGTGTATCGGGTATTTAGACACATGCGAGTACACACGCAAATCACGCTTCATACTATTAACAGATCAAACAATTATCTAAGCGAACGATCGCAAAGGGGATTTCAACAATATTTTTTCGTATAGGCCTCCACGCAGGATTTTCCACGTAGTGTTTCGTTCACTGACGGTGTGCACTTTTTTACTGCACACCGTCCTCGAGGAAGGGTATACTTATTTTTTGTTTTTGGTATAATCAAGGGTTCTAAGAAGGAAAATGGTGACATATTTTGCAACCACATCATTTTGTTTCGTGTCATTTGACGCAGTTACTCTGAACGGGCACACAATGTGAAAGCCTTTCCTCAGCACAGGACTCACCCACCGTAAACCTGCGTGCGGGCCTGAATCAAATATGTCTTTATTATAACTCCTGTCATTCCCTGTATTGCGCAAATTCTGAGCTGTATATAAAGCATTAACACTGCTGACAACAAAAACATTACTTTTGATCTGTTGTATATATTTGGTTATCCTCTCGTTTGTCGTAGTGATATGATCTTACTGTCTATTGAATGAGAACGTTATGGCAATGGACTTGTGATCTAATACTTGCAGGTTCGAGCCCTGGCCAGAGCATTGCGTTGTGCGCAAGGCAATTAAGCTCCATTGTCCCTCTAATCGCCCAGGTGTATGGGTAAATGGGGTCTTGCAAGGTAACCTGTAGTACAACAGCAAGGATTTTTTTGAATTGTGCATAATTTGGGGAGTGGGTGTGATAAGTTACCAATGACCAGGGTTTCCCTGGTCGGAAGTTAGTTTTTTTTATATGTTAAGAACAGTACAGGTTACGTATAACATTGAAATGTTAAGAACAATACAGGTTACGTGTAACATTGTAATGTTAAGAACATTACGGGTTACGTGTAACATTGGAATGTTAGGAACATTACAGGTTACGTGTAACATCGTGTAACACCAAGTAGTGCGCATATCGAAAATCCTCGATGGCCATCAAAGCAGGATTTGGTGCACAGACTAAATAAAGGAGATGTCGTTACTGACTGTTTTAATTTTGTATTCCAGTACGTCTAGTTAATGGTGTCCTACCTGGTGAAGGGCGACTTGAAATTTACCATGCCGGTCAATGGGGAACGATCTGTGATGACGACTGGGATGCTAACGACACTTCGGTAGCGTGTCGTCAACTGGGCTACGGGAACGGAGGAACCCCCAGCGTGTCTTCGGGGTTTGGTTTTGGGTCGGGAACAATTTGGTTAGACAATGTCGATTGTGTAGGAACAGAGACACGCATTGAGCACTGTCCTAGTCAAGAATGGGCAATTCATAACTGCGGACACAACGAAGATGCTGGGGTATACTGCTACGTAGATTAGTCGCCCCGAAAATATTCCATATTTTCCTGTTTTATGTAGTATGCATTTCGTGTTTGAATTTGAGTCTTTTAATTGTGTTTTTGTGTATTATCAATAACTGTTATCGTATATTAATAAGACCATAGTCTGATATTAGCGATAATTCATGAGATAATATCCTCCATTATTGCAGAACTTCGTAAGAATATTGGCCATAACCATAACCTTAAAGCATGTCTTCTTCTGATGAGTCAACAGTATTTTAAAAACAGGCAATTGATCTGTCTCATAAAAAGGCATTATAATCATGTTAGAGGTATATTATTTTACAATAATATTCAATTTGATTAAGGTCACTCTATTAAAGTATTGATCTATAATTGTAAATTTTGAACACATTTTACGTATCTGTTCTCTGTATTCATTTATGGCCAGTTATTAACACTGTTGCCAACTGGATATACTTTCTTATGGTTTTTCGAAAGCAGTTTCTAATTTGGATCGAGTTGTACTTTGCTTTTATTCACTACATTGCTCAAATAAACAATACGTCTCAAGAAAATGAATTTAATCGTTTATTAGTGGGTAAGAAATGACGGTAATTTGTTAACTTATTACTTACCTGTTTTGATATATTACTTATATCGGTTGCAATGTCACCAGCTGAAATGCCGCCACCTTTGAACAGTAAAATACGGGAGAGGAGGCAAAAAGCAAACAAATAAACAGTCGTAAGCAAACTTTTCATTACAATAATTGAAAAAAGACGACATGATTTTCCAAATGAACACTAAATTTCTGCCTCATATCAACCTTTTAAGGACTTCTTTTTCAAAAAAAAACTCTGAATATCATGTAAAATAAATATTCCCAAATTGTAAATGAATGGTTGTATATTTGTGGTAAGTTTTTGAACGTTGAACCATTTTAGCATATTTTAACAAATTAGGTGTCACAATAAAGATATATCTTCAGCATAGTCAGTTTGTTCGTCGGTCCCCGACAACTCTAAATCTAACCTAACCAGCCCCCTCTAACTCCCCTCTGAGATGACCAGCGTGTTATACGACCCCAAACAAACACAATTGTTGATGTTGTAATCAATCAGTAAAGAACTATTATATTGTTAACTAACACATATTTATACCTTTGTCACACTAAACTGCTTTTCTAGAATCTAACAATATTGAATGTGTGTGATATTTACAAAATCGCAATTATCTTTGTCAATGTATAAATTAATCTATAAATATTTATCTCGCAACTTTGAAAATCCTTTTTTGTTATTTAAAGTTTATCTAAGATATTCATACCAATGTGTTTTAGGTAATTTTCTCACGAATCTGACCACCTGTGAAATATCTCGACGCCATTTTGTTAACGGTGGTCCCATTATCTGGTATAACACAGATAATAACATGCACAGATTGCCCAAACTTAACTCTGGGGCTTCTGTATATGCAAATTTGATTCTCGTTTACATAACTGTTTTTATCAGTATTGAGTTCGTTTGGTGTAACACTTTTTTCTAGCTTTTTCACTTCTTTTTTTTGTTCATTTGCCCCTATATTTTTTTTGTAAAGTGGGAATACTCTAAAGGCATTGCTTGTTCATTGCTCCACCCTCTTATATTGTTTTGTATATACACCACTGTGCCATTTACATTGTGTGGAAATGAATACAATAACAAATTCGAACATAAATCTCAAAATATCAGTAGGTTGATTACACAGCATACAATTAGACCCACGCAATCTTTTAGTACTATTTATGTATCATATATTTGTACTTTTCTATTTATGATTTTTTACTATAGTCTATGTTAAGTGTTGTGAGATATTCTATTGTGTAAAGCGTTATATAACTACATATATTATTATTATTATTATTATTATTATTATTATTATTATAATCATACACCACAATATCCTCCGAAACTTTGTCAAAGTAGTGCTCGGTGTGTTTAACTAATATTAACCGGTTGGGTATTACATCATATCCAGAAAATTTGGTATTATATTAGACACTCTATAATAATAATAATAAATATGAATCATTATAATAATAACAACGTTAAATGGAATATATTCTGTTTGTCATTTTTTAGTGATACGAAACACAAACTGAATATCTGCAGAGAGCATACTCACCAACCACTAATACATTTTTATCCGAATATTGGGTATTTTCGCGATATTTACTCCCCGTAGAGATGTCACCTTTAAAGCAATCTTGACCAGGGTACCTTGGTAAGTTTGCCCGAGCAAATACACCAGTACATATCATGACAGCATCGAAAATCTCTTCGCAGTACTCACGCCCTGATTGGTACTTTAGTCTCCAACGTCCAGTCGTTTCGTGATCATCGGTTGGACAGACTTTCAGTACTTCAGCATTGAAGCGTATGTACTGGGAGAGGTCAAAGTGTTTAGCGTATTCCTATAACGGATGTAAAGCGCGCACAAGAAAAAGAAAAGAAAAACGAATGATTCGACATTAGTCTGACGCCCAAGCTTAGTTGCAGCCATTGGGGCCTGGAGTGACATGCGGGGAGGGTAGGGTGTATTGGTAGGAGGTGGTTCCTTTTACTACGTCAGCTCCCGGCCGACTGATTTATGCTTAATAAATGTATAAGCCTACGCTCAACCATATTAAATACTCATGGAATATATGCAAGTGTCACAACATAAATGCGTTAGTATGATTGGTATGGTAGTGCCACTATACTGCAACATAATTGCGTTAGTATGATTGGTATGGTAGTGTCACTATACCACAACATAAATGCTTTAGTATGATTGGTATTCTAGTGTCACTATACCACAACATAAATGCGTTACTATGATTGATATGCTAGTGTCACTATACCACAACATAAATTCGTTAGTATAATTGATATGCTAGTGTAACTTTACCACATTATAAATGGGTAACTATGATTGGTATGCTAGTGTCACTATACCACAACATAAATGCGTTAGTATAATTGGTATATAGTGTCACTATACCACAACATAAATGCGTTAGTATAATTGGTATATAGTTTCACTATACCACAACATAAATGCGTTAGTAAAATTGGTATATAGCGTCACTATACCACAACATAAATGCGTTAGTATAATTGGTATGTTCATGTCACTATACCACAACATAAATGTGTTAGTATGATTGGTATGCTAGTGTCACTATACCACAACATAAATTCGTTAGTATAATTGGTATGCTAGTGTAACTTTACCACAACATAAATGCGTTAGTATAATTGGTATGTTAATGTCACTATACTACAACATAAATGTGTTACTATGATTGGTATGCTAGTGTCACTATACCACAACATAAATTCGTAAGTATAATTGGTATGCTAGTGTAACTTTACCACATTGTAAATGCGTTACTATGATTGGTATGCTAGTGTCACTTTACCACAACATAAATGTGTTAGTATGATTGGTATGCTAGTGTCACTTTACTACAACATAAATGTGTTAGTATGATTGGTATGCTAGTGTCACTTTACTACAATATTAATGTGTTAGTATAATTGGTATAATAGTGTAACTTTACTACAATATAAATGTGTAAGTATGATTGGTATGCTAGTGTCACTTTACCACAACATAAATGTGTTAGTATGATTGGTATGCTAGTGTCACTTTACCACAATATAAATGTGTTAGTATGATTGGTATGCTAGTGTCACTTTACTACAATATAAATGTGTTAGTATGATTGGTATGCTAGTGTCACTTTACCACAACATAAATGCGTTAGTATAATTATAACCTACGTTAGGTTTCATTTTACTTGTTGACATTATACATGTTTCTTTCTTCTTACTGCTTCTTTGTTCAAATCAGGGAAAAAAGTACAAACAAACTGCAAATCTACTTTAAATAAGCCTGATTAATTTAATGATACAAAAAGTAAGAAGGCCCGATGTGTCGATCCTAGCAAGTTGTTCTTCAGAGGTGGTCCTTCCAAAGTCCGGTAGCCGATGAAAATTTCGTCATATCTTACCGCATATTTCTCCGTCTAAGTGCGTATATTTTTATTGCTAAAGTTTTCCAGTTAGGTTGTCCGCCCATCTGATTTATTTCACATATTTCTACTTTTTGCTTCAGTCCATCCACCTCTGAAGATGGTTCTGCCTATAACGGAAAGTCAGCCCCTTTAACTGATATATGTTTCTTTCTCAACCACAAAGCCCAGAGAATTTTAGGAGCAACTTTTCACCCATTATAAGCATAGTTCGATTTAATTCAGATTGCAATTTTTTCAACAAATGAGTGAACTTACTTACTTACTTAATTTATGAAATAAAAAAATGTGTTCATATATTGAAGAGGTAATGCTTGCTTGTTCAACAGAAAAAATTTACCTGAAAGTATTCCAGACATTTTCGATGTGTAACGAAAGGAGACCACTCTTTGGGACAAGGGAAATCCGTGAATCCAAAGAACGCTTTACTAGTGTTGGTTTTCAAGCAGTTATACACAGCCCCTGCTTCCGGGTAATCAGTCTGGCTAACATCGCGATACACCCATGTGCCTCCTACAAGAATGACGTAATACTATATCAAACAAGATTGGCCTTTATATAATATAGATTAAATATATATATATAGATACAGTATGATAAAGGACCTGTTGTTGGTGAAGCACTTTATCCTTCCTTGTTACTGATATATAACAGATAGACCGTAAAGGAGTTCAGGTAGTTGTGTCTATGTAAACCGAGTCACGTTAGTCCAACTCTGTGAATCCGTGTCCAACTAGACCCAGTCCCGTTGATCCAACTCATTGGATCCATGTCCAACTAGACCCAGTTCATTTAGACCAACTCATTGGATCCGTGTCCAACTGGATCCAGTCCTCTTAGTTCAACTCATTGGATCCGTGTCCAACTAGACCCAGTTCAGTTAGACCAACTCATTGGATCCGTGTCCAACTGGATCCAGTCCTCTTAGTTCAACTCATTGGATCCATGTCCAACTAGACCCAGTCTCGTTAGTCCAACTCATTGGATCCATGTCCAACTAGACCCAGTTCAGTTAGACCAACTCATTGGATCCGTGTCCAACTGGATCCAGTCCCCTTAGTTCAACTCATTGGATCCGTGTCCAACTAGACCCAGTCCCGTTAGTCAACATCATTGGATCCATGTCCAACTAGACCCAGTTCCGTTAGTCCAACTCATTGGATCCATGTCCAACTAAACCCAGTCCCGTTAGTCAACATCATTGGATCCATGTCCAACTAGACCCAGTCTCGATAGTCCAACTCAGTGGATTGGAATCCATCTAGAGCGAGTCCGAAACAAGTGTTCGAACCATGAACTACAACTTCTTCCCCAGCCCAAGTCATCCTTCCATCTTATAGCTTTGCTTCCACGCAATACCTAAGACATCCCACATTAGAGTGACTGTGCAGAGGATTGAGGAGGGGGGAGGGGGTAAAGAAACAAATTAAAACAAAGGCGAAGCCATTTCAGCCTAAGTGACTTAACTATTAGGTATTGTTTTCAGAACTTAAAATAACTTGTAATACGAAGGTTCTTTTAAACTGATTGTACGTATATTTACATATTAAAATAAAAAACGCAATATATCTTTACCAATCAGGTTTGCAAGGCCTCAGCCATACTGGAAATATGGAGAGCCGTTAAACCCCTTTAAACGGGGTTAACCATAATGAGCTCTCTAAACTGATCAGGGTTGCCGTTCTAAATGCAGGTTAAATACTTTATACTTTTAAGAAAACTTTGTGTAGATTGTTTGACAAAATATAACAATAGCCGTAGGTGGCCGTAAACGTTTGGACATTAATATTGGTATCCGTTGGAACAATATCATGTACACTCTACATAATAAGTAAATGCTTACGCCTGGACAGCCATTCTTTACATAGTTTAAATGCAAAAGACATTCCCCGTTATGTGTAGGAACACCCGATTCTCATGGTTTTAGCAGTTAAAACTGGTAAAGATGAGCACCCTTTAATCAGTTAAATCTGATGTGTTATAATTTCTTAGCAAGTGTTACATTCCAGTTGCTACTGAGAAGGACTTACAAACAGTAAAAAAATAAACAAACAATTCTATGCATAATGATTGACTGGACTAACCAGGCTACTCTAAAGGTTTCGCTAATTTCGTACACATTTTAACAGAAAGTTGAATGACAGTTTACTGCAAACGCAATTTTTTTACCATCTTTACCATCTATACTTACTAGTCAAAGATAGGGACAGTTGGTTAGGCTCCGAACCAGTCATTAGTTGAAACAGCTGCCTTTGACTAATGAATTTGTCTGTTAGTAATTTTTCCACGGTGGCATCTGCTGACAGGTCTAACATGTGTTACAGTGTTATAACACACTTCAGTTTATACTGATTAACGACTGTCTCTTATTCACAGTACAAACTGATCAAGCCATGTACATTGAGTGGTAGAATTAACATCTACAACATTAATAGCCCAGTTGATTAAGGTGAAATAAAATCGGAAAGGAATCATCCGGGTTTTTCCCATTTAAGAACCTATAGTGGAAGCATGATATATTTACAGCAGTTCATTTTGAAAGATGTCTTGAGTCAGAATCATACTTTTGAGATATCAAAAAAAAAAAAAAAAATTGAATGTTAGTTTTGTTTCTATATCTATTCAGGATGTCAAGATGTTCATCTTCATAATAAGCTCAATTTATGGAATGCTCCTTTAAGGAAAAATGAATGACGTCATTGGTTCCGTAATGCAGGACTCAAAAGGTACAACATTTTCTCATCCTTTCTATCCGTACCATTGACATCTGCAGATAACGTTTTCGAAACTTGCAGTTAAAACCGACATATTCTGTCCATATGTTACGAAATTAGTATCCGTATATAAAATTCAAAAACATTTTACGTTTAGGAATTTATAAGTACACAATGTTTTGTTGCCATTTTTTCAGTTTAATTTCAGTTTAATTAACTCACAACATATCAGTCCAGTACTACTAAAATAATGCAAATATCGATCTTTTCGAAGAATTCAGAGATCATATAGACCAATGATTCAATTAAACCACCTGAAATTACATGAAAACAAGGTTAATTAGCCTCCTACCAAAATCTGTGGCTTTTGAAGAAAAAAAAACGCCCGCTTCGGCCTGTGAATCGTGTCAGTGTCGACTTTTGATGATGTCATTTCTGAAATGAATTTAACAGAATATACTGACAAACTGATTGACCTTTGACCTGTAGAATCATACAGTCAACGCTATAACAAACCCGATCCTCGTGTATAGAGAGGTCACCATGCATGGCTTAGGTAAAACGTCTTTGCAGATATGTTACCAGGACAGAAAACGAGAAGAAAAACGAATTAGGAATTTAAGGACACCTTCATCTAACCCTCTTTCAATAAAAACAAAACAAAGACAAGAATGAACCCGCACCCTCATTGAATGCCTATTTTGTTAACAATCTAAATGAAGTTTTTTTTCCGGAAGAAAATTGCCTAAAAGAAGTCGATTATATTTACCTAGCTGGTCGGTTCTTTCAAATGCAACAGGTTTGAATCCCTCTTCCAGACAAGCCTTAATCGCTGCTAACCCACTCGGCCCAGCTCCGATGATTCCAATGCGGTTACCTTTCATTGTGAATCAATGATAGAGAATAAATTAAAATTCATTCATCATCGTTAGTGATGTTTGTGATTGTCAACTTCTATCAAAAGCAGATCTTTTTCATAAATAGCAGGCAAAATTAATTTGGATATTAGCTGGTATGCGATAATGGCACTTTATGACGACACTGTCTACTTGTCTGTATATTATGAACACGTTATATGCTACTCTGTTGAACTTTGTTATTGTATCAGATGAATATGTAGATCTTATTTTTACCGCTGAGTATAATATTGTATTTGATACCAGCAGATTGCGACAAAATCTGACCCAAATACACATGGAAAAAACATTTTATCAAAAAGTTATATTCGCTATTTTATTAATGGATAGTGGTTGTCAAGAAAACCCATTATCGATCTTCATCATAGAAATGTTTTTTTGCTGTTGTCAATAATAACATATTGCCGTACTTAAAGTTGAATGTAAATGTAATAAAATATTCCCGACAGACGTATAAGGTTAATGAAGAAACATTAATTAAAGCAATGAAGCATCGCTTGGTGATGGTTAAATGTTTAGGTATTGACTCATGACGTATAATTGTATTTGCTGGTGTA
>JAAAKB020124102.1:0-12728 GCA_010014835.2 Apostichopus leukothele | reverse complement strand
ATATATATATATATATATATGGATATATACATATATATTAAGGTCTTGTGGGTGTTGGGGTAGGGGGATTCTGGTGGTTCTCCCTCAGACGTCAAATGATGCATTCTGAGGCATTTATGAACTACACAGCTCTTCGCCACTTCACGTACAATAGCTACACATATTTACCCTGCTCGTTACCAGGAAAGAATATAGGGACCTTAACTTTCATACAGGGAGTAGATAGTTCATTCAATTTCTGCGCAAACTTCGGTAGTGTTTTACAAGTGTATCGTCCGCTTGCATAGAACAATACTTGATGTCCCGTAACAACTTCATGGAGTTACACATACACTTGTGTTGAAATATACCAGAACCTAGACACATCTGTAGAACATGGATACCCCAAAGTGGTTTCTTAAAACCGTTTCTGCACACTAGTAAAAAAAACTAGTACTAATAATCAGAAGCTTGTAATTACACATAATTTACCCTGCATGGTACAAGGAAAAATTTAGGTAGGCCTACTTTAAGTTTTCTTACAGGGAGTAGATAGTTGATTCACTATCTGCACAACCTTCGGTATTTTTTATTTAATTTTTTGGCATAAAACAATACCTGTTGTCCCGTAACAACTTCATGTACGTGAAGTAACACATACACTTGTGTTAAAGAAAACATGAACCCAGACACATCTGTAGAACATGGATACCCCAAAATGGTTTCCTGAAACCGTTTCTGCACACTAGTACAAAAGCCATATTGCCACATAATTGCGCCATATTTTCATAAAATATGGCACGGTATTGCTGTCCTCAAGTCCCATGGTCATATAATTGCTCTCTACAGTGACGCCCATGTAAATTCCCAAATTTACATATTAATATATATATATATACTTTTTCAGATATAAATCTTTGCTCCTTAGTTCGGTTTGTCTACAGAATACAGATCAACATGAACAGATTTGACGAACTTTTGGTCAAAATTGGAAGCCTTGGTTGGTTCCAAATTCGACTGTATATTTTGGTCTGCATTGTATCATTTGGAGGATCTCTGGTCACTTTTGCGCAAGTCTTCATAGGCGGAACTAACGACCATTGGTGTAAAGTCGATCACTGGGGAAATGAAAACTGCAGTCAGTTTGAGATAACAACAGAAAAACAATGCTCTGAGTTAAAGAGAAATTTGTCTACGGTCATGTCTATATTTCTGGAAGCCAAAGATCTTGACTCACACTGTGTTAAGTATAACCTGACTGGTATAAAATTGACTTCTGCCTTCGCAAATCACCATCTGCTGAAATATCTTGACGTCATTCCATGTGATCAGGGCTGGAACTTTGATCGAAGCGTGTATCGCAGTACCATTACAGAAGATGTAAGTTCGAAAACTTGCATTAATATTAATTCATTAATATATTAATGTTAATAAAAAATATATATATTCGCCCCTTAACAAAACAAAAGATATTGACACCAAGAATGAAAGGAGACGTTCTGACTTTTTGTCAGCTATAACTGGGTTTGGGTTTTGGGTTCGGAGGAGAGAGAGATGGATTACGGTTGTTTGATATTTTCACCACTAGCTTGTAGCTAAAAAAAATAGTATCATGCACTTGGTGATTTGCATTACAGCCGATCCATGGGTGGAATGGTTTGAGTTTTCGTTCGTACTAAGTTACTTGCATTAGAAATATCTTTGACAAACGCATGAAATGTATTTTGTTCACTAATATAATGCAAAAGAAACATTTGTCAAGGTTAACGCTGTTTCTTTATGACATTGTACCTCTTCATATCTCAGTGGGAGCTTGTTTGTGGGCAGTCTTCATCCACCAACATACTTCAATCTGTAACATTCGCAGGACGACTGGCTGGTTGTATCCTGTTCGGTTATCTCGCTGACAGGTACAGTATGTTAAACGACCAAGTCATTTTTATTGTAAATGTGGAATCCAACCATGAATGTTGCCTTCAAATCAGTTTCCTGTGTTGGCAAGGTAACATCTCTCTATACCATATATCTTGATAGTGTGTGTTATGGTAATGTCACAAAATGGGTAATAAACATCCACATAGTCTGCACTGTGTGTACTGTGTTTATATTCACTCCTGCCCTTACTTGTCATTTTTGTACATTTATAGTCCAAATGGTGTTGTTAAATAAACAGCTACTTGCGTGTTTTCATTACTATGAATTGATGAATGAATTTCTGTCTGATATCACTGTCTAGGGAAAAAAATGTCCAATGCCTGTGTTATATCTCTCTGAAAGGTTTGGTTGATTGACTGAGAAAGATTGAGAGGTTTAATTATATATTTGTTTTTACAAATCAACTTTAACTTTCATAACATCATAGAAGTATCATGTTATGTTGCCTTTTCCGCTATATTTGAATCATTTTAGCACGACACTATATCCATCATCCTGTAATCTTTCTCGCAGAATTGGTCGACGATACACCATAACGATGTCCACTGTTCTAACCGGCTTCGTATGTGTCTTGTGTGCTGCTTCCTCAAACGTCATTATTTTTGGAATACTACGATTTATCGTCGATGGACTAGCGTACGGAACCACTCTGGTGTGTTTTGTACTGGGTAAGCTGTTTCCATATTCTGATTCATTCCACATCGTAATTGTAGGTAAAATTGCAAATGAAATTTTCTCGAAGTAGATTATGAACAAATCTGTAAGCAAAGGTAGCTTTATCCACGTGTATGAGAAAACAAGCTTGAGAGCAAATAAAGAGAAGAAAAAAACTTATTAGTATCATCAGTTTGTTCAGCATGTGATATATGACCAATTGCTTTCTCATCTAAGAGTATTGATTTGTTGAGGTGGACATTGTAAGCAGCAGACCGCATAGTTAAGCAATAAGTCAAAACTGTGGTAAAAAGTTATGTAATATACAAAGAGCAAAGAATACTGTCAGGTAAGAAGTGTTTCAAAATTGAGAGAATACCAGTACCCTTAGCAACCTTAGTGGAAAAAGTTTCAATATGAATTTGTCCAAGTTAATCCCGACTCTATAATGACACCTATGAAGAGTGGAACATATTGTATGAAGTATTCTCTCCCATTTTCGGAATCTGTACAGGAACTGAAGTTATTCTTCCTGAACTTCGTGTGTATTTCGGTGTGATCCTCTGGTTCTGTTTTGCGTTGGGTTATTTTGTGGTGGCAGCGGTGGGACGCTATATAGAAAACTGGAGAATTCAGCTTCTTCTTTTTGCTATACCTTATTTCGCTGCCATCCCATTTTTGTTGTAAGTACTGTAATGTTATTTCGCTGCCACCCTATATTTACTGTAATTTCTGGCTTTTACAATCTTGTATTTAAATGTGTCGCCTTTTTCTAATTTTGTATAATTGCTAGCTAACAGAAGGCATGCTTTGACCGGTTTGTTACCGTGCATGTAACGCTAATATTAAAGCTTAGCTTGTTTATAGATGCGTGATTTTCAGGCCTGACAATAGAGGAGGGGAGAGTGGAGCCAGGTTACAGCCCACCTGGACGGCGTCAATTTGGGGTCCCGAGAAATATGGCATGAAGAATAATGTATATTCATTTTATAGTCAAGTTTAGAAAACTGAAGTTTCTCAATGACGTGTCTCATGCATATTGACAGAAATTGATAAGCCTATGTAAGTTTTTCTTTCATCGGTTCTGGTGTCTATGTGGAAGTATTCTTAAATCGATATAACAGTTTGTGATTGGTTAGTTTACTCTATGACGTATACAATCATGCACGTACTTTGTCGATAAGACGTTTCGTTTAGACGCGGGCTGTATACAAATCTGCAACCTTCTTGTTCAGTAGCGAAACCTAAACCTTCCTGGTCCCTGTGTAGAACTGTGTTTTTTATTTAACTATATTTTAAAGTTATTCATAGGAAGTCAGGAGTAGGAACATAGTGTATATGCTATAACGAATGTATTTACTTTGTCGATCACCCACTTGGAACCAAGTTTTTATACTGTACTTACATTTTCCACTTCAAAGCACTCGTACTGACAGTGTGATCAGTGTGAATATCCTGCTGGTATCAAATCAAAGTTAAGAGATGTTTATACTGTCAATGTGATTGTTTTCAAGCAGGATATGAAAGAACAGTATAGAATGGTATTAGCACTAGAATCAAGTGTAGGTTAGGAACTGTACATACTGTCAGTATAAGTGTTTTCAAGCATGTTATGAGAGAACAGTATAGAGTGGTATTAGCATTGGGAGATTTTAGCAACTCACTGCGAAGATCGCAGCTTGCCTTTCTAGACACAAGCTGTTCGAAGTTGCAACATTAATGTTTTCGACAGCGTAATTGCCTTAGAAAACCATCCAAGTTCCTATGTTGGAATTTGTATATTATTGCATTTTTTAATTTATTCATAAAACGACAGTTGCAGGAATATTAAGATTAACGAAATTTATAATAATAATAGCGTACTCTTACATGATAACGCCCCAGATGTTCTAATGTTCGTATCTTTACTGTTGTTCATTGTGTTTTGTTTATCTGTGGGGTGGGGTTCTCTAACACTCACTGCAAAGATGTCACACAAAAAAAGGATATTATTTCAACAACAAAAAACACAGTTTATTAACAGAATCACCCAGGTGGCTCTTGAGTAAAAGGAAGTACTACAAGGCTGAAAAAGCTATCAAGAAAATAGCTATTGTTAACGGAAAATACCCACCGGCAGCCTTCATGACAGAGTTACGAGAGGTACGTAATCATTTGTAATTGTTAACACTTGACTGATAATAGGCATTCTTGTTTACTTCAGATTAATAGGCCAGACACTTTAATAACATAGTATATGTTTTATGAGATTATAATTGACGTTTCATATGGTAGGGCTGACAAGCAGCACAGCGTGACTATAATAACTCTGCTCGCTAAAAACTCCAGATACGCCAAACTAATAATGCTTTTCTGAGAAACAAACAAGCCAATTCAAGTAACTTACATAAGCTACATGTGGTCTGCGAGTAGGATTTGATCATTTCGCGAACGTCCATGATTATTAATTGTCAACAACTCTGTAACTGGA
Organism: Apostichopus leukothele; assembly: GCA_010014835.2. Taxonomy (NCBI): domain Eukaryota; kingdom Metazoa; phylum Echinodermata; class Holothuroidea; order Aspidochirotida; family Stichopodidae; genus Apostichopus; species Apostichopus leukothele. The sequence continues at coordinate 7,690 of JAAAKB020124102.1, read as the reverse complement.
CGACATACATTAATCTTGGAGTGACTCGAACTGGGGACCTTATGATTGAAAGGCACCGGCGTTAACATCTGAGCTAAAACTCCCTAAATTGTTGTGTTAATTGTTGTGTAAATAAAAAAAACTTGTTGTAAATGAAAAATAACTGGTTGTGTAAATTAATGAAATATTCGATGCATGAGTCCAAAGAAATGTTCGATTTGTATCTATACATGTAACCATACAAAATGGCAATTTCGCATAAATCACCCCGCTTTGAAATTTGGAATGACCTTAAAGATTTTTTAGCTCAATTTTTTTTCCAACATGCGGAAAGTTGAATATAAAAAGAATCTGCTAATTAATAATGCAATGCAAATAAAATGATATTGCTTATCATCGTCTGTGTATGAATAATTTATGATCTATATCCCAAGGATCCTGATTTCCCCGATAAGAGCGTAATATGAATTACTTGATCTTATGTCGAGGTCAAAAATTAACAAACAGACTTTATTAAAAAGCTTTCTGGCACAACAGGCGGATCTGTTGGTAACATCTGAACCATTTAAAAGGACTTTAAAGAAGAACAACTTCATCAGATATCTTTTTAATGAAGTCTTGAATTGCTGTCATAAGTTTTTCGACCTTCACTTTTACCTGACTCTCACTTCTACAATAAGAGTTGAAAAATCCACAAATGAGAGGAGGATTTTATAACTAACGAAAGAGATTATTGATCTCAAATGAAAATTAGAAATATCTGCTTAGTCATGAATATGTGCGATCAACAATTAAGATAGACGTAACAAAATAATGTTAAAAGAACAACATGACCAAACCAAAAGATATGGACTAGACAATCCGTCAGTTGCGTGATTTTATCACTTATTTATTCCGTCAGAACAAAGAATTGAGAGGTATAAGATTGTTACATATATTTACATGACAAAATTGTAGAAGTACATTCTAACTGTATGTTTAAATAATCTTAATGTTTCACTTTAACTATAACAAATATCACTGTTTGTAACGTACCAACGGCACTTGTCACCGTCACTGGTCTCGTCTAGCTTTGAGATTGTCATTGCTCAGTATGTTTAAGAGTACAAATGTACCATTAATATAGTTACAAGCATAGCGAAATGTATTTGTGTTTAAGTGTAGCTATGAATGATATCACTGTTTCACTTTAACTAAACCAAATATCATGTATGTAACGTACCAACGGCACTTGTCACCGTCACTGGTCTCGTCTAGCTTTGACATTGTCACTGCTCAGTATGTTTGGGAGTACAAATGTACCATAAATATAGTTACAAGCATAGTGAAATGTATTTGTGTTTATGTGTAGCTATGAATGATGTCACTGTTGCAGTGTAGCTATATGACAAAGGTGAATCTTTTACTACAGCTAGAAGACAAATGTTACTGTTCGATAAACCTAAATATACCTGTAGATGTTATTGTATCATTGTATAGCCATGTATGAAAAACGTTATAATATCAGTGGAAGCTATTAAGGATGGAACTGCTCATGTGGGGTTTCAAATGATTTCATTACATTGTGAAAAATAGCTATGTAAACTTTCTTATTCCAGCGAAGCTTTGAAAGTGGGCGTATATAGTTCAAGTACTGTTAATGTAAATATTGTAATGTTTCCCAATGGTTAAAACAATGTTACTCTGTTTTCGGTGTAGCTTTCTGCGTATGTCACTGTTCACAGGTAGCTATAGAAATTGTAATTTTGGTACGGAGGCATGTTGAAAAGTAGTCGAGTTTATCCAAATGTGCAAAAATTCCAGAGAAATGGAAGTATGCTGACATATACTCGTATTTCATATTGTTCCAATCAGGTAAAAGAAGACACAAAAAGGGACGTTGCCTACTGTGATATGTTTCGTCACCGAACTCTTACATACTACATGATCAATTTAATGTACAACTGGTAAGATCCTTATATACATTTGTAAATAGATGAGAAAACACATCTACGCTCTCGTTTCTTTACGTTTGAGTTATCGTCGTTAAAGTTCCGATACTAAATAAACACATTTTCAATATATATGAAAACAGAAAAACTCAGTTAGTCGCACTGACTGCCCTGTCATGCCTACACTTTTCTGTTATATTTTTTTTACTCCTTGTCACTGTAGGTGACCATGTACTAACGGAGTGGTAATTCTGTGCACGTTGTCAGATCAAGAGCACCAGGTGGTGCAAATTGTCCAATCGTAACTGGTACATTATACGCTCTCATTGACAGTTATAGAAAGCCTGTAATACGCATGCACACCCGTAGAATCACTGTGCTGAGTGGTACAGGCTTAGGTCTGTGACAGAAAGGTCCGGGGTGTGATTCCTACCTTCGCCTGATTATGTTTTATATGGTTATATATGTCTATCTATGTCTATCTATCTATCTTTATATCTCTATCTATCTATCTATCTATCTATCGATCTATCTATTTATCTATCTATATGACTATTTATCTATCTATCTACATATCTATATATCTATGTGTCTGAGAAACTTTCGGTCATGGTATATAGCTGTTAAATTTATATTGGTATCAACAAACCAATAAACCGTTTTTGGTTACCAGACACACCATTCAACTTTGTTTTAAAAACAATTCGTGTTGATTTGTCGTTTTGTTCACTAAAGGTTCGTTCAAAGTTTTGTATACTATGGCCTCTCTCTTGGTACTTCCAACCTCGGCGTGAACATCTACGTTGCATTTTGCGTATCTGGTGCTGTGGAGATACCGTCTTACGTAACTAGTATATTTACCATGAAGTATCTTGGACAAAAGCTATCATCGGGAATTCTGATGATAGTAGCGGGCATGTCGTGCTTTGCTACCATTCCAGCACGTAAGTAGCTCAGCACACGATAGGACACCAGTTCTTTATTGTTAGAAAAATGTCAGTCCGTCAGGAAACTATCAGCTCATTACAATTCCCTTTTTAATGTTTACATTCATATTTACTTCAACTTTATTTCAACCATTGCAACAGATATAACAAGACTAAGGTACATTACTACATACGGTAGTAATGGTGCAAATAATGACAAATACAATATTTATATTTATATTTATATTTATATATATATATATATATATACATATACATATACATATATATATACATATACATATATATATATATATACACATATATAACGCTTTGTCATAACTTTAAACTACAAGTAAAGAAAATTGGCAGTGAGTGAAAATTCTTAATACAAAAATTTGACCTATTAGATTAAACACTTTCATAAAAATGAAAAAAAAAAAAATCTGTAATAAATTGCGACAGAAAACCTTCCTTTTTTGCACATATTAATTAGTAAATTTAAAATTATAATGTACAAAATAATTACTGCACAAAAGAAACTGGTGTGAATGATGATAATTATGGACTATTTGCATTTACTACAAAGCAATATTATTTCACAGGTCAAAAAACAATGAATTTAAATAACAGTAAACTTAGAAAATCTTAATTTTGGTGAACATATTTCAACTACATAACTGTTAGATCTTAGAATGCATTTTTGCAATTCACCTTCTTGTTTTTCTCTGAAAAATGAGAAATAAATATCCGTTTCTCTAGTGAAATTATAATAACTCTTAACTTTAAGGTTCTTATCATTACTGACCATGAAATTAACCTCTTATATTTTAACATCCTGATATTACAAAAAAATTGTTTTAATTCGCATTTTCTTAGGGAACCTGACCTCCCAAAATTGGAGATGGGGTGATTCAGGGATAGCATTTATGTTCCAGCAGATATGACCATTATTTAGACTCTCTAGCATATTTTAGGGCAACACTGATACAAACCTGTCTGCAGGGGTAAATTTACTCTGCAAGCAAGCGTGTGAGTTTATATAATAGGTATTTACATATGCATGTACTCACTATGTCACACTTCATTTATTTTGAAATAAAAATTGCAAAAAACTGTTATACCGTTAACAAATACCCCAGCAAATCTCAATAGCCCCTTTTGCAGCCCCTCCCAGTTGGCCAGCTATAAAGGGATGTAACGTCTTAACAAGCACAATCAAATGTGACACCGGCAGAAAATAACGAAGGACATTTATTCTATGTGATTTCACCCTTAGCTTAACAAAAAAACATAACATCTACCAACAAGTAGAGGGGGTCACAAATTTAAACAGCTCCAAACATCATAATAGAGAGCGGAACAAAGGACAGAGGTTCCGTCTTTGTATAACAACAAAATCATTCAATTGTGAATTGTTACTCAAACTGAAAAGACAATTATTTATATACGTGAGTCATCCTTTATTAGTTCCCCTTTCATTCGTTCCTTGAACGTAACTGAAAGTTGGGTTAGCGTTGTTTATCTAATATTATTGTATAGATCAATATTACTAAAATCTCATCACAGAGGATATTCATTAAGCTCGACAAAGTCATTGCATCATTAACAAATTTTGAAAGAGCATCAACTTTGAGCTGAGTTCCTAGTTGCTTACTTGCTTGTTGTTCCATATCGGACTGTGCGGTAAAATTCTGGGTGATGAAGGGTATTAAATTAATTACAATGGAACTCATTAATCAGTTAATTAATAGTAACATTAGTGAACGTTCACTTGATGTAATAAAAGGCTCATGAGGCTTTTTTTAGTGTTATCAAAATGCAATCATTTTTTGGGGGGGGTCATATATTTAGGTTTGGTGAAATTTGGTGACTAATGAACAAGATATATGAAGGTTTTTGTAAAAAATCAACAAATTTTGTCATGAGGGGGACAACCATAAATGTATGGTTTTTAACAATTTCTGGCATTTAATTATGAAACCCTCAGGATCCGATCCAATTAACCCAGTAATGGAGGATAAGATATTGAAAATTGTGCACCTTATTGTCCATGCGCCATAAGCAGCATAAACAAATTTTTATGTCAAGTGGCTGTTAATATTGAATGCAAATTGTTTCAAAGAAATTATGAGAATTTAAAAAGTGAATTAATCAAGTATCGGTATCATTTTAAAGTAACATGTACAATTTATCCTTATCTAGGTCAAACTGAATTTTCTCCAAACAGTTGGTCTGATTTGTATGGAGCTTTTTGGGAAACATGAACTCAATGTACTCAATCCTGTTGCTGCCACTTATATAAACGACTGCATTTACTTAAATACATATTCATGATTTAATTGTGCATAGCAATTAATGCAAAACTCAGCATTATTCAGTCATATTCAATCACCATGAGAATGCTTCAGATAAGGTGACACATGGGAGCGAACCATTGGCTAGTTGAATCCTTGTCATTTTTTGGAATTTTACAACAACAAAAAAACAACTTTTACCTAATCCAAAAATGATTTACATATCTCGTACTGTCATTTTGGCCTATTAATTACATTAGAGAATATCACATTTAATTTCTTGTTGCATGAAAATACTCCCAAGAGCGGATTACTACAAATTGTCTGTAAGTCTTTTCTTTGGAAATTTTGTCCAATCCAACAGCTACAGTAATTTGGTTTCAATTACCTGCAAATGTATTTTGGGCTGGCGAAACATGCAGCCACATTATAACAAGTCAGAAAATTAATAAGTCTATAATACGTTGGTAAACAAAAATGAGAATTGGATCAACAAAAGAATGTGTTATTTCTTGATTGATCAAATGAATTTATATGCATGTACACATGCCTGTATGTATGTGCACATGCATACATACATATATTGATCACATGCCTAGTATAAGAGGATTCCACTGGAGTTTAAAGCACATCTTAAAATTCCTGGCAGTGTTTTCCCTTTGCAAATTGGATTAGTCATACTAATATCATCCATCATTTGGAGTTCTACATAAGATATAAAACCCTCATAGTTTGCCAGAATAGATAATAGAATTTTGAATCCAACTAGGATTGGATTTTGATGGCAATCTCATAGAATATCAGCAATTTTCTGGCATAATTAATCTCTGGTTTTTTACTTTTTTTCATTTACATACAAGCTGTACTAGCTGCAACACACAACTACAATACACAAATATCTTTTCTATTTTAATACTCAAAATATCTTTTACATTTTGTATATATGTTGTACAATAGTCCTGTACATAAACATGTATGTTACTAGAGTAATTCTGAGTCCCTCCTAGCTCCCAGTCTCCAAATCGCCCTTTTACCAAGCAGATGATATTTTTTTTAGGTAATATTTGAATGGCTGTGATGGAGCATTTTGGTTTCAATATTTATAAATATTTACCCGGTTCTCTCCTATCTCCTATACATCTGCACATAGAACCCAACAAGTTTCTTTCTTTTTACCAATTGTTGTAAAGCTAGGTAGACCAGAGTGCATATTTGTATAGGAGACAGGTGAGGGAAGAGTGAATACATATCCAAACCAATAAAAGCACAGTAATGTTCAAGTTGGTTCTAGACTCTTGCAAATTCACAACAGAGTTGTCAAGACTTTCTTTGTCAATCATAGTCAAACCAAGCTTAATCCTGAAACTTCACAAAAATTATGTGTGAAAAAAAGTTTTCTTTTTCCTTCTCAGCTTTCAGCTTTGCTGCTGCAAAATTTGCTACAAAATTTGATATTTGAAAGTGATTCACAATTGGATCAAACAGTGAGACAAAATCGTCACATAAAGTTACTTCAACTTGGGTTATGACACTCCTTATTCTCATAAATTTATCTTTGAAACAATTTTTATGAAACAGTCTTTTTTTTTTATCCAGCTAATCTCTTCATTCTGGTTTACCAGGAAAGAAAACAATTTCTTTACAATGAAACCTGCTATAACTTGGGAGATCTTCAAACCATTTTTATAATAAATATGAAATTCTATCAACCATGACATTGCTTTTTATGTTACATTGTTAGGATCCTATAATAAGAGAGAAAAGCTACGTAAACAAATAGCTGATGTCAATGTGCTCATTAAGGGCATAAAGACTGACTGTCTTCGTATGTAGAGCAGAACCTCTGGTATCTTGTTTTTTTCATTTTTTCCCCCTTCTTCTTAAAGTTCAAAATTGACTGTAACCATAGCAACAGACCATATCAAATATTTAAAATGCACAATATAGAATATATGTGATGGCTCTGTATTCTGTTGGACAAGAAGCACCAGTACGCGAGTCGCAATATAACACAAACAGTCTGCATATGATGGCCTAAATTAACTGTAATTATGCAAAAAATGTCACATTCTTTCCCGGACATTTGATACAAACATCTGACTTTGGTCTTAAAAATTGGTTAAAGTTTGGAATAAGTTTTTAGAAATTGGTAATATGTGTATCAGAACCAAATGTCATTTTCAAGATGATTTAGTGATATGATTCAGAGAATAGGGTAGGTTTAATCTTGTGATTTCTTGATGCAATTTGCATAGGATATTATATATTCCACAAAAAGATTCTTTAATCAAACAGCTTTCCACTCAATTTTTTATTTAAATCTGATTTAGTCTCATATAGAAATATTTTACTGTGATTGTCACTTTGTCTGTGGAAAAAGAAAAAAATCAATACTATATATTCCTTTTGCTTGATTTGTGTTGATTTTGTGTTGTCTTGCTGAATGTTATGCAGCGCCCTCACATTTTGAGGTATAGCTTTTGGGTGCATTAGATATATGTCTAATATATGTGTATACGTCTACATATAATAAATATATATATATATATATATCTAT
>JAAAKB020123992.1:0-12730 GCA_010014835.2 Apostichopus leukothele | reverse complement strand
AGCACGATACCCTCACGTCTCCGGATGGAAACAATCTATTTGACAATATCGAAACCTCTTTCAAGACCCCACCCCCATCTCCCCTTAATAGTCCGTTACATGATGTAATTAAAAATATACTCCTATACTTTCATTGAGAACTGTTAATATTGAAACAGTTGCCATCATATTTAGATTTACTCGAAGCAAACCAGGTGCACAAAAATTAAAGATGATATTATAATTATGCCAACATTGTCAAATGACCCAGTTCCAACAAATTAGTTTCGTATGCAAAAATCCAACTGCATTATCAGTCGTTAAAGTTATTACTGATAAATGAGTTTAAATTGAGTTTAGTCAGTTTTACAAAAAGTCACCCAAGTACTAGCTCGGGCACGAATTTCCAAACGACTTGATCAAGTTTATGATACACTATACATGCCATGCTGAAATGTGGGAGACCCATGTGATAAAAGTTGATTACTATACATTAAACTTCTGGTTTAAATTAACTTTACAAGGCAGGTAAAGAAGTTAATAAATCAAGTAAGTGGCTTCCCTTCCTCAGCCGGCGAAGAATGATCTTGGCATAGATTGCGTAAGACGGCTTAGTAGGATAAGTACATTAGAAGAATCCGTATATAAAGAGGGCCAGTCAATGGGCCCACTAATCGTTTCAATCTCAATAGCAGTTTAAGTCTATTGTTTGGATACTTCGTTCAATATGAAGTTAATGACAATACAAAGTTCGCATTACATGTCCTTTGAGTGTGAAATTCGTTGAACTTTGGAACACAAAAAGCCAAAATCCATTTTCTGTGAAAAGCTTACATGGTAATAGGCCATCGGGAGGAGACTTTGAAAAGCATAGAATGATTGTATGCGAGGACATAGTAACTGCATATATAGTAAAGCGAGCTACATGATGTCGCTATATACGTCTGTTTGATTAGTGAAGCATTGACTAGGTTGCTGCATGGGTCATGCGTGTGCATATCTTGCTGTAGGCCTATTTATTTGATCGCTTCTCGGCCTTTTGGCTAAGATCATGTGTAGTATCTGTTCCCTTTCGAGGGGAATGGCGATGCACACCTGACGATGATCACACAGTCACAGTCCCGATGCAAGGGGACTGGGGTTGGAAGCGGATCAGTCGTTTGGTAGTTTGGTTTTCGTGCCCAGGTTCTTTCCTGGGCGACTTTTTCTTAAAAAGTATCTTACTGTAGGCCTTTTTATTTGAACCATTTGCTTGAAAATAATAAATAAAATGTAAGTTTATATGTTTCCTTCGTTGTGAATAATGTTCATATTTGTGTAGCTTTTCACTGTCACCGTTATAGAGAAGGTTACATTCAGGCCCGTCATTAAGGTTCGAAGGGTGAGATGGAGACGGGTGGTGGAGGGGTGTGCACGACACAAGCCTCTGTATGTTTGTTCCGTATTCAAAAAGTCTCGAATTTCCCACGCATAGGCCTACTATATAGCTCAAGCGCCATGGAGGCTGCCACTGCGCTATGGATAATCAAGTAACCCAAACGTTCCCGATAACCGTCCCTTTGACCCGACGGAAAATACCCTCTGCGAATTCTACTAACCCCCCTCCCCCACCCCTCCACCCTCATATATAATGACCCCCGTGACAATAAAACATTGCTATATCCCGTGGGATCTTTTGGGCAATTTTCAAAATGTAACACAATGAAAGTATGACGCTATAGATAAGTGTTGAGTGGTACTGATGGAATTAGTGCCAAATAAACTATGACTATACAGGAATCGGATTAAGGAGCAAAGAATAGGAAGAACGGATTACATATAAGTTTGTGGAACTGGTAGTTGTCTAGGGGTCCCAGGTCTTTGTTGAGGCCGGTGATGTGAGAGTTAATACGAAAGATCCAATCGATTTCTTTCCGTTTACGTTCAGTTACAGATTTGAAGATGGATCTGTGAAACTTTCGTGGATTGGGTGCAAACATTTCATTGTGGTCCGCCAAATTAATTCAATATCCACACTGCCCTTACCAAAGTTACCATCATGGAGTTAACTCTTTCTCCAAGTTGTAGAATTTGTAACTGGGTAAGCTTGCGCACTGCCGCTATAGTATGCCCCTGCATGGCTCTTGCTCATTCATACGTGACTTCGTCGAACTTGTCCACGGTTAAATGACGTCATCAATGCTTTTGTTTATAAAGAAAACTTGTGACTCGGTCGATTCCCATTGAGAAGAAAGTGTATAACACTGAGGGGAAGGAAAGAAAAGAAGAGAGAGAGGGGGAGGCATGCCCCATCACACGAAAAGCGGTTATTTCTTCCCTAGTGTAACCCTATGTAACGGCTTGCATACGACGGATGTTAAATACGTCTTGCGCAACATCGTTCATTGAAAAGTGTTTCATCTGCAATGTTTTATTTCAAATAGTGTTTGAATTAACCACCTAGTTACATATTTGTAAGGTATGTAAGTCCTTACTCCTGTTCATTCCATTGAATTAATGTACAATAACCAATAATTAAATCTACAGGAATCAAGGAACGTTGGAAAATTATAAGCATCTTACTCCCTGCTATTTTCATTAAATTTCATGTAACTACCGATGTTAATTCAAACAATTTCTCACCAGAACAGAGATCGGATTAAAGAGAGCTATGGATTCTGTAAAACTGTTGTTGTAATGATTAAATAACAAACCATAACATTATTTATCAACTTGTTTCATGTTACTATCTGTTCATCATTCACCTACGAAATACTCCATCCCCGCCCCCATTTTTTAACATATCAACCCTTCAACTCCACACATTTCCGTGGAATGCGGAGTACCTGGTCCTTAACCAATTAACAAAATTGAACAGAATTGATGGACAGCTAACCACAACTTTCGATGACGTAACTAGACCATGTATAACTGTAACATATTACAATTGGGGACACCCGAGGAATAACGGAGGTACACCCCGGCATACAGTTGGCACATCGCCAACTACAAACACCAATATAATTTCACTATATATCTCTTATTTTTCTGTTTTAAAACCATTCATCTCATATTTATATTTTTTTATTTCTTAAAATATTTAATGAAATACTGACTCCTCATTGTGGCAGGAAACTAATTAATAAAATATTTTTTTGGAAAGAACCATCTTAGTAGTAGGTGAAAATCAAAATACTATGAACCTATAGTAGTGATAGTATGTTTTGTCAACGCGGTAACCATATATGCCCGTTACATATACAGTACACATATGTATGTACGTGTCTTAAATTCACATTCGCACGCGGGCTGTAAACACGTACTTTCTATGTACTGCTAGCCAACGTTTTTAACCGGCTTAAAATCACATGCCGTATGTGGGACAACTTACTAAGTTCTATAAATACTTCAGCAGTATTTTATATATATTATTTTGATATTCAAGTCAGACCATTTTATAGAAGCAAGAAGGGCACAACTGTTAAGAAACCCTCGGAGTTAAATATCATTCGGATTTTTTGGGAAGACAAAGTGTGCCTCGCAATTTACATCAACGTTCGAGCGTTTTGATTACTTATCATCAATCTTTTTACTCTTCATCAAGGAATTATTTCTTGCCTTGGAGCTCACTTCAACGCCGAGAATGAAACATTCTCTGTGTCAACTTTTATTGGATCTACTCCTAGTTAACTTCCTCTTGACGTTTAGCCTGGAAAATTCTGTGAATGGTAAGTTATTCGACAGTTTTCACATCCCCTGAAACAGGCCTGAATGCCATAACTAAACTTAAAACATTAATATTGCCGTTAGGCGTAGGCTAACTTAACTAAGGCTCAATCATAATTAGTAGGCCTGTCATATTCAGAGATCTACTGACTGTTGTGGATAGTACTTTGCAATTCAAATCATTCAATCACATTCACAGAGCTAGTCTAGCGACTCTTTCCACAATCATTCATATTTTTGTTACTTCTATAGCTCAGTGTCCGAGTAACAAATTTGCGTGTGGCAATGGAAAATGCATTCCTTTGAACTGGAGGTGCGACGGCGAAGTGGATTGCGAAGACGGCGGCAACGACAATTCAGACGAAGAAAACTGTGGTAAGTTGCCGTTTTCAGAAGGAATAGGGGAAGTTCCACTAATCAACTATTGTAACATTAATGCAGACATTTCCCACTAGGTTGATGTCAACACAAACATGTTTTATTAAACAAACGCCCGGTTCTCGAGGCCATTGGGATATCGTACATTGATCATTTTTCCTAACGTTGGGATTTTCGCGGTCTACAGTGGCCTATGCTTGTCTGTACGCACTGCTGTACAATGTTTTGGTTTCTGCCCAAACACAAACATTGCTATACACGTACACACGCCTAATATTGCCTGGTTGTTCGATAGACATGCAAATTGTTTACGGCATGGTCTCATGTTATGAATGAAGCGCTGCAAGTCTATTGGTTGGTTGGCATCGACCCATTTTGTGTGGTTGAATCTGTCCAATGGATAGTTCAGGTCAGTGGGTTGGGCTCATGAATAAATATGAATATTCATAAGCCGTACGACATGCATGTGCTGACTCAAATCGTATAACCAAGTGCTAATCTTTCTGTGGTAGGATGCGTTCGCCTAGCTCTAATATTTTATCATTTTTGTCGATCACACAAAATACATTTTTACGATTTTTTAGGGAACAAGATCACATATGTTTAGGCAGCAAATTTCGATGGAAGAAAACCTTTTCAATCATGGTAGATTCATAAGTATTGCAGTGCCTTATTACTGTAATTTAAAAATTGAAACCAATCGACCCAACCCTGGCCATAGTTGATCTAGACTATGTTATTAATATTATTGTATGTTATCTACAGAAGCAAACTGTAATCAAGCAATATCATTGCATTGAAAATTATCATGCAGTTGTTGCAAAATACATGTACGGTGCCTATCACTCAAAGTAGAGCCTTGTATACATAAAGAGATATCATTCCGGTAGCAAACAGATAATGTCTGTTTGTAAATAAATTAATTTGTGTTAAAAGTAGACAAGGTTTGCTGAAGTATTTACTGTGCCAACAAAACAACAATTAAACAGGTTTTAATTATAAGATAAGGTTTTTTGTGCTCTATTTGAATGAAATTAACTGTTTGAATTAGTTATCTGACAATTCTTGCAGGGCCATGCAACACAGTACACTACAATAACACTGGTATTTTGAGGAGCTCATCGTAACCACAAACAGTTAAATTGGCAACATTAAAGAGATTAAGCAGCCTGAATTGTCGTTTGTCTGGTCCGTTTTGCTTGTACGTCATCTCTGATACTAAAGTACTTTAGAATGTTGGTAAAGGGTGATCATTCACCGTAACAGTCAAGTAGCAATCTTACAGATGGCAGGAACTATTGGTGTTCCTGAAGTACTTACTCTAACTTCCACATTAATGGCGAGACAATCACTTTTATAATATGGCGTTTTTTACTGACCTTTAACATTCATCTAAACGTGTCAGACTTCCAAGGAATGCACAATTTGTCGTTGATTAGTAACATGTATTCTTGTGTTAAGATAAGATGGGGTACCAATGTGGGGTGGGTTGTACTTTGAGACATACAAGAGGTTTTATTCAGTTAGAATGAATTTTCAGGCAAGTCTACATCATCAACCTTTTGAAATTATCTAGAGCTATGTCCCAGTAAGTACTGTGGTTCCTGTGTACAAAACTGTTACAAATCTTTGCATTTGTTTAGCACTTTGCCCACATTCTATTGGCATTTTGGCGTTGGGAAACGATCAGTTATTCTTTGAAATAAGGAAAAGAAGGGCATATAACACACAAACTGCTTTTAAAAAACTTGTGTGAAGTATAAAAACTGGATATTTGACAGAGGTGAACTGTTGGTTTGTAAAATGTAGGTCTGCATATTAAAATTAACTGTATGATTGTAATTTCAGAGGTCCGTACATGCAGTGCAGCAGAGTTTGATTGTGGCTCACAATGTATTCCTATGAGATGGAGTTGCGATGGAGTTCCTGACTGTGACAACGAATCGGATGAAGAGGAAAGCTTCTGTGGTAAGCTAAGCTATATCATTTCAGTCATAATGCCAGCATAATTTTGTATGGTAAAAAAATGACTGTAAGCTTATAAGCCTATGTAGACAATCTTGGTAGATTTACAGACTAGCTTCCATGAAATAGATGGATTAGTATAAGTATGCTATGCTTCAGTTACTCCCTATATGTACAATGAAGATCTGAGCAATTTTTCCATTAGTCTGTGATACATGACATTTGTATTGGACCTTGTCATGACCTCCCAGCAAGAGATTTAAAAAAAAATTGCTGAAAATCACAAAAGAAACTACCCAACCTAGGTAAATCCCAGGAAACTGACAATGTGGGTTCTTTCTATGTACTTACTGCCTGATTACAACACAATGGGAATTTCAAGAAATATCCAACTGGGAACCTTGTGTTGGTATGAAGAAGGTTGCTCAAGTTTCACTCATCATGTCTGAGAGACTCCCAACCAGACAGGGCAAGTTACTGTGCTAATAGATTGTGTAAACTGTGCAGTGGAAAGGTAGATGATGTGAGCAGTTAGGTAAAAACATGTAGGGATTTCATGTCTGGTTGAGGGGGGGGGGAGGGAGGGGGAGGGAGGGGGTAAGGGGTCCAGAGGGAGGGTTGAAAAACTAAATGACAAATGTGCTGTTTCTTATACTTCTAATGACTACAATCTGTTTTGCTATGGCAAAGTTGCAGACTGGATAATGAGGAGTACTAGCTTATAGTTTAATTGGTTTCATTGAATTGCCTGTTTTCTCCATTACCTCACCTTTGTTGTGAGGAGCCTCTCCCAAATCAGTATTGGAGACTTGTCATTCCCCTGTCTGGCATCTCATTTGGTTGGCTTTAAAGAAAAAATCTTAATCCTATTGTACCCTGTTGCCCTTTTCACACACCAGCCCCCTCTATTGTTAATGTTCATTTGAGCATTCCCTCCCACCTGGCTGCACTAGTCAACCATTAAAGGTACAACTTCTTTAAAAGGGCCTGTGCGTCCTGTGTTTTAATCCGTGTCCTACTTTGGTCCATCACAGTGTTTACTCTTATTCACACATGAATAGTCCTTAAGGTTCAAGTGGTTTCTAGAGCTATAAAAAGCTAGTCTCACCAATTCACAATTCTTTGCATTGATCTATATCCTAATCTGATGTTATTTGGGTCTACAGTGAATGTCATGTTTGAAATCATTTACACAGGATATTCCAGTAGCTAAAGTTGGCCCCTTATTGTTTGATAAAATTTGTATCTCGTGCATTGAACCCGGATGTATGATCTCAATGTCCGGATCAGATCCTGGTCTCTGCCCACATAACAAAAGGAGGATCAGGTAGTACCTGAACTGCGTTTGAACACTACAGCTGTGATCTTGCAACACGATCAGATCCTGACGTTGAGATCTGATCCAGATCTAGTGTAAAAGGCACCCTAAAAGACAAGCTGTTGTGATGGGGGAAGGGGGGGGGGGGGGTTCCAACTATCACTTTTGCTCTATTCCATAAATTATCATGGCATTATCTGCTGCCCGAATATCCCTTAATAAATAAATAAAGACTAATTAATCTGGTTTCCAAGATCATACTTGTTGTTTCAGTAAAATGATTTTTGGTGATCCATTTACAGGTGACAGGACGTGCCAACCTGACCATTTTGATTGTGGTCAAGATGGTTCATGCATCCCAATGGCCTGGGTCTGTGATGCAGAGGATGACTGTTTGAATGGCCATGATGAAGAATCTTGTGGTGAGTAGTGGATTCCAGGCAGATCATTTGACCTGACAGACATGTCTGTCAAACAATTGATATGTTGATTTCGGGCAACTTCCGTACTTTGTAGTTTGATTCACCCATTTTCTGCAATGTTCAAAAAGACATATACGGTCAGCAGCAGCAGTATGAACCTTGTAAACATGGTTACTACATAACTACTGCTTGAATGTGTCCACATGCATGCAAGGATGAACTGATCACTTAAGAGTCAGTCATGTTTGAAAATAATGACATTCCATGAACTGGTGTTTATTTGTTACAGAGATCATGACATGTTCACAGGAAGAGTTTATGTGTGCCGACAAAAGCCAGTGCATCTCCGCCCGCTGGTACTGTGACAGGGAAAGTGACTGTGACGATGGGTCCGATGAGCACGAATGCCCCGATACCACTTGTGAAGTGAATTACTTTCAATGTGAGACATCCCTTCATTGTATCCCCGAAGTCTGGAGATGCGATGGCGATGGCGACTGTCATGACAACTCTGATGAGAACGGTTGTCCTTCATTAGCCCCCGAGTTGTCATGCACTGTTGGTCTCTTCCAGTGTGGCAACGGTGACTGCATTCACGATGCCTGGCAGTGTGACGGAGAAGATGACTGTGGTGACGGAACGGACGAAAACCGGACCACTTGTCCCCGTAAGTCACAACTTTTCCTTTTCTTGGAATCGTATTAATTCCAAAATGTTGAAATCGATCTCTGGGGAATTGTTTGTTGGTGCACCACAACTCGCTGTAAATCAGCAATGACATTAATCTCTTTGAAAGACTTGCACATGTAGATAACATCCATGGTGAGAGAATGACATGCTTCCTGCAATGCATATCTGGGTATAGGGATGTCTGAATAGCTATCAAGTCACCAGTGTATGAAAAGGCACCATGCTCTGCATCTTGTAAGGATGATGAATGCATTCAAATCTTCCTCATCCCCGTAGGTCCAACCTGTAGTGCTGACCAGCAAACTTGTCAGGATGGAAGTTGCGCCTCTGGACACCAGTGTGATGGGAGAATTAATTGCGTTGATGGTTCAGATGAAGCATTCTGCCCAACTCTACCACGTGAGTTATTATTTGGCACAAAGATTTGTTTATTTACTCATGGATTGGTTTAGACAGACTATTCATAGCGCAATCACTCCATCCACCAGTTATTCACTGCTCGTTTACAGACTGTTTGAGCTCTTACGATCTCCCTTGTGTGTCTTAAAGGTTAAATTTGCATTGCACAAGGCATGTTTGGGTCTGTTGAGGTTTGCATTGTCATCTCCATGCTGTTTGTTTTATCTTTCAGCTGTGACAGGCTGTTTAGATGCTGAATTCCTCTGCAGTGATGGCACTTGCATACCTTTGAGCCAGCAGAATGATGGCATTAGTCAGTGTCCTAATGGAGAAGATGAGACTGTTCCTATCACCGTGTGTGATCCTGGATACGAAAACATTGATGGCTTTTGCCAGGATATCAACGAGTGCAAAGATTACGCTCTTCATGCTTGCAGCCAGGAGTGTGTGAATCACGAAGGGGGCTTCACTTGCAATTGCTTTGATGGATTCCAATTGTCAAGTATCAACCACTGCAAGGCACATGGTCCGCATCCACTGATCTTGTACGTCTACCAACACAGCATCAGGCAGTTTAACATCTCCTCCAAAGAGAACACGGAAGTTTACAGGGAGCTGTCAAATCCACTTGCCTTGGAAGTTGATGTACCAGGTGGAAAGTTGTTTTGGTCAGACAATCAGGATGGCACAATAATGATGTAAGTCCTAAGACAAAAACTGGGCGTAAAAGCAGCTTTATCCATTGTTGTTGATATTAAAACAAATAGTTAAACTAATGTGATATTGCTGAATATTTGTGAAATTTAATATTGCCATCAGAGGTGTCTTGGCCAAGAAATAATGATTAGAGAATGGAAATTACTTAACTACAAGTCTCAATTTATGAAAAAATTCTAAGAGCTGATTGGACAAGCTCACCTTTTGACAGTACTGTGTGGATTTGTTTAACAAAGTTGTTGAATAAGTCGCAATCGGTATGTTTGCTGTGATCTCCACAAAACTGACATAATCATTCAGGTGTGTCCAGATGTTTCCGATATGATCTTCATTTTACAGTCTTTCCCTTTCCAAATCTAACAGTACATGAATATTTTGTTTAACCTCCCAACAGGGGAAGCCTAGACACAAGTGATCCAGAGGTACTAGTCGCTGGTGCCCTCATAGTGGATGGCTTGGCATATGACTGGATTCACAAGAACCTGTATTGGACTGATACCAACATTGACACCATTAGCGTCATCTCGTTAGACACCAGACACCAAACTGTCCTCTTCTCTGAAGGCCTCCTTGAACCACGAGCACTGGTGGTTGATCCACGTACTGGGTAAGTATTTGCCACTTTCTTCGCGGTATACTTTTGCATATACAGCTGATAATTGACTTTTAGTTTCCAAGCCGGAGGCAGAATTTTGTAAACACGATAACTCAACAGTACATCTTTCTTGAACTTCTCACATGGTATGCATATCCAGTTTGGTGAGTACAAGAACCCTATGGCCGGCCATTGGTGGAGATCAAAGGCCAATTTGCCATCAACATTCAAGTCAAAGTATGAAAATCTTGTAAACACTTTAATTCAAAAAGTACATATTTTTGGAACTTCATACAGTGTACGCAGATCCAGCTTAGTGGGTGAAAGTACCCTATCAAAATTGATAGAGGTCAAAGGTGGTCACATGATAACACCAAAAGCAAAGCTACAATTGAGATTCTCCAGTGCATGATTTTCTTTTGGTGAACATAGTTTGATCAAAGTCATTTTAATTCTGGGAAGGTGCTCTATAGGTCTTCAATGCTTTGGCAGTGGGTTGTGAAAATATTTCAGTGTGTTTCTAGCTCAAAATTGGTCAAAGAAATGTCCTTTTATTCATCCATCTATGTACCTATATTTCATATGGGAAGGCTTTTCTTTCTGGATCTTGAAACATCTTGGAATATATTTTTTTTATACTGTTAAAATCCTTACCAGTAAATGACCTGGTTGAATCCCACAAGGGGAGAGTGCTAGAAAAAAGAAGTTGGAAATCTCTGATCTCTTCTGGGCTCTCACCCTAGTTCGTGGAACTCGCTTGCTCTACATTAATCAGATAGTTATTTTGAATTTGGAGCACATTGTATTGCAAGGATTCGCAGAGCTAACTGACTGTCTGTTTTTATCTTCCAATAGCTTTATGTACTGGACTGACTGGGGTGAATCAGCCAAGATTGAACGTGCCAGCATGGATGGGGATGCGAGTACACGTCAGACAATCATAGACGGCTCTGATACGTATATTTCTTGGCCAAATGGTCTCACCATTGACTACTACAGTGACAGGCTCTTCTGGGTAGACGCTAAACATCACCTGCTATCTTCTTGCGACTTCTACGGTCAGGACTTCACCGTTGTTTCGAATGACTTGAATTTCGTAGAACACCCCTTTCAAGTGGCTGTCTTTGAAGACATGGTATACTGGACCGATTGGGAGGGTCACTCTATACGCAGAGCTAACAAGTTCAGCGGTGAAACTCAAGAGGAGGTCGTAGGAACTCTGTCGTCGACACCATATGGTATCGCCGTCTGGCAGAATAGCACGCAGCCGTTAGGTAAATACCGATGAAAATGCTAATTCTTTATGCATGTGCAGAAATGGGGACACTAAACCAAACTTTTGTAGAGATTAGGATGCATTTGACTGCTTGACCCCTTCTTCTTAAATGGTACATGCTTACCCTTGCCTTGTTTAATTTATTGCAGGAGTGAACTACTGCCAGGATTATGGTTGCTCCCACATCAGTGTTGCTGCTCCCAACAGTCTCTGTACCTGCCTCTGTCCAGTTGATCTTGAAATGTCTGCAGACGGATTGACTTGTGGCAGTCTCCCACCAGATACCGATAACAACAACCTGCCAACATTGCCACCTTATAAACCAGTTAACCCAGATGATAATAACACCAACCCTACAGAAGATGGTAATAATGTTCCCAGCAGCCGTCCTAACCAATCATCATCATTATTATGGCTCATCATCCTGGGTCTGCTTGCAGTGCTAATTATTGCAGTGGTCATTGTCTTCTTTGTATGGCGGTAAGTAAATAAGCCTGATACTTAAATGTCAATTTGTAAACTATATCTTATGGGGATCCTTGCCAAATGTTATCGTTCTGTTCCCTCCACTGGTGTGATCTAGAAAACACGTAATCAAATGCTGGTTACACAGAAACCATTAAATTTCCTTTATTTCCCTTTTAGGCACCCCCCCCCCCTATCCAACCCCTTCTCTTGCTATTTCTCTCTACCACCTAAAAAAGGGGACAGTAGCGTCTTCTTTTTTTTGAAAACCAAGCCAGTATTAAGCTGTAAATTGTAACTAATGTTTGATTCAGTTAGTTATGGAAATGTGCGAGACTCACCTGATGGATAGCTTGCAATACCCTTGCTGTCAGGTAGCTCCATCCTCCTTCATAGTAGAGAACTTGTTGAATGAGTCTGACAACTTAATGTGTAGTAATGATGTGTTCATGTTATATTTAACAGACGAAAGGCATCCGGTGGAAAGCGGTCAATGAACTTTGACAATCCTGTGTACAGGAAAACAACAGATGATGAACTGTTCTTAAGCAACGGTGGTCATTCGTATGAGCATAATCCAGGGAAGGCATCAAAGTACCAACCGGTGAGTGTCACACCTTCAATCCTCTAGTTTTCTCTGAGAAATTCACTAACAAAGTGAAGCGACGTGGTTGTAGCAAGGTTATAGATAGGCATTTTTGTATCATCAGTTTAAGCTATGCAGTAAAGGGTTAAAGATGATCATGGAGACTGTTTGATGGTACCTACCTACGTGGGGTGCCCCTCCACGGTCTTGTAAAGTTTGGAGACTGTTTGATGGT
>JAAAKB020123882.1:0-12730 GCA_010014835.2 Apostichopus leukothele | reverse complement strand
GGAAGTGAGCTGAGTTCCTCGACTGACGTCACGCCGCGTTACCGTAAATACAACAATTTTTAGAAAGTTTTTATTACTCTCGAATTTTTGATCGTTTATTCCTCGAGAATGCAAGCTTCGTTTGACACAAATTGGCTATCATTGGAAAGCTACGAGTGTACAGAATACGATGATAAGGAATTTTTTTTTTCATTTCATAACCTCTTTAAAGGTGGAACAGGAAAGGGATTCACAAAGCAGTCATAGTTAAATGGAATGTAAGTTTTCTTTTTAATGAAACTTTCATTTGGAAATCACAAAGCTACACCAAAGTCACTACATCACAAAACTTACAAACACTGTGTGTATGTGTCTGTGAGGATTTAAGACATCATCTTCGTATAAAGTGGTACTAGATATCAAACTAATCTTCAGCTGTTACAATCATGGTCTTATTTGCTGGGTAAATAGTCCATAATGAGTAAATGATATAAAAACACCAACATTTAAACAATTAAAATAGTGTCAAGTACAGCCACAGTTCATATACGCAAACAGGAGCTTGCCCCAAATGCTTTGCGCTGACATAGCAGCTCAAATAGTTCTCATTCATACATTTTGTACATGTACGAGTTCTGCTTATTATTACCCTGATAAATATGTATGTTTTGGTGTTATGACCGCAGAGTGTATTTCTATTAAAGATTGCGGTACACTACATTGTCTAGAATATATATGTAAAGCAATTACAGTACTCGACGTAATTTTCAAAAAGGACACAAATTACATCTAATACATTTTCCACTTTGTTCAGGTGTACCACTTAACAATGATAATAAGAAACATTGCTGTAGTGTATTATTCAAAATTTTCACAAAATGCACTTTTCTGTTCATTTGTCAGGTGTATGATATGAAAGAGGGTCCCACGTGGAAGAGGCGTGATATTCTGCTCGCAGATGAAATTAGGAAAAAAAGTATCTGTTGTAAACTCTGGGGGGAGCATTCTGAAAAAATTACCAAAAAAGACACTGGATCTATTATCAAAATTTCCAATGTACAAGTAGATGTCTATAACGACAAGCATCAGCGCTGGAGGTAAAAATTTATACATATCTGTTCTCAATTATCGTTATATTGTATTAAAATAAAGAAAATGAAATACACAGTGGAATACTAAGAGGTATGAAGGGGAGGGGGGAAATTTCAGCAGACAATAAGATGAATAAGATAGAACAGCTCATCTGAGTTTAGCACTATTTTGCATTTAAAGAGGTTATGAAATGGAAAAACAAAAATTTATCATCGTATTCTGTACACTCGTAGCTTTCAAATGATATCAAATTTGTGTCAAACGTAGCTAGCATCCCCGAGATATAAACGATAAAAAACTCGAGGGTTAATAACAATTTCCCAAAAATTGTTGTATATATGGTAATGAGACGTGACGTCAGTCGAGGAACCCATCTCACTTCCGGGACGCTATGTTTACATCAAGTGCATAAACAACATAACACTTTTGCAGTGCTCTGTAAACTGTAGTCATTGAGATTTGGAGTTTTGTTTTTAAGTAAATTTATCTCGTAACTGCTAATTATGCCGAACCGATGTGTAGTTGGAGGTTGCTCCAAGACAAGTAAAGACGGAGTTCACCTGCACGCATTTCCAAAAGACGAGAGAAATCGAAGAATTTGGACACGATTCGTTCAAAACACTCGGTCCGATTTTAAACACGCAACACAAACATCTGTTATATGCAGTGGCCACTTCTCGGAGGATTGCTACGATCCATCATTCCAAATTAAGGAAAGCCTCGGGATTAAATGCAAAAGAACGATATTGCCTGGAAAATATCCCACAATCAAGGTTGCATCTAGTGGAGCGAGCGAAGGCAAGAATACCGTAGGCAAAACAGTGGAAGAGCCTAACGTTACGGGTCCTAGTAGTAGTACTAGTACTACTGGATCAACGTCTGGGCAGAAACGGACTCTAGGATTGAGGGTCAAATCAACTCCTCAGGATGAGCCAGGACTGACAAAACGTCAAAGATTTAACTCAGAGAGGCGGTCACAGAAGAATGTGAGTATAATCAACAGTTCAAAATGTTATCAAAGTGATCCAATATGGCCAAGCCTCCAATATAGACTAAGCTAGCCTAAGCCTATCCAGCACTTAGACTTGGCTGTATTGGTTGAGGCAATGTAACGTTACTCTTAGTACTTGGTGTGCCTACATTGCTAGTGCAAGTGCTGTGTAGCCAAGCCTTACTTAGCCTTGACGTGGCATAATGCACGCAAATACTAGGCGAAGTAAGGGACCATCATGAGGAGTGTTTCACCATCTGACTTGAGTGGGCCTATTCGACAAGCAAAGTTTGTATACCAATTAGCATCGACTAAGCCTATGATAAATCGATATATTGATAAATCGATGCATTGCTAAATGTGATATGTGTCAAGCCTAGGTGCGGTAGGCAACTGACTGTAACCAAAGTAACAGGTTTTGAACCTTTCTGCCGCCATGGCGAAGAGAATCGAAACGAAACCTATGGCGGAAAGGCATGGCGGTATCTACATATGGCAGAATGGCATTAGATCCGTAGTAGGAATATCACATGCATCATTAATTATGTTCTAGTTTTTGTCTTTCATTTGATAGATGGTTGAAGAAATAGTGGCAGCATATGACAGGGAAAATGAAGTCTGTCAGACACCAGATGAACTTTTATCTGAAGTAACTTTAGAAGAGGTGAGTTCTTTATAAAATAAAATATGCCTGAGTGGTTGATCCTTCTATAAATGCTAACTTTGTTACATCCTATTTGTATAAATACTGTCATTAGTGCAATTTTTTTTGAGTTTGTATGTGTTTTTGTTTTTTCATACACCTGCACTCATCTGATGTTATGTTGATAAAAAGTATTGGTTCTAATGCAGTACCATGGTTTCATTTCCTAATTTTATTCACATATGATAGGGCATGATTAGTTATGAGAAAGAGCTTATTCCAATGGATTCTACTGTGCCAGTGACACTCTGAGATGTATCTTGCCTAAACTGAGTATGGGATAACTAATGTTGTCAGCACTATCAGTTACAAGGGTATTACCGTGTATTATAACACCATTTTTGTGGTTTAAAAACCATTCAGTGTTAATACATGTTTACGTGTAGTTCATTGAGCCAAAACAGTATTGTAGGTGGTTTGTGCCAGGTAGTACATACAGTATTAATGCAAAATTACACTTTTGATTGATCAATGCTGTACTTTACATCCTCCTCCCACACAATAGGTGGAATCATCCTCATCTACAAAGTCAGCACAGACTATCTTGACAGTTCTTCCAGAAAAGGCAAAGAAGAGGTCAAGAAGAATACAATGCTACCCAACAGGCTTACCAAAAGGTAGTATACATTGTAAAACACTTGTTTCTCAATTACCAGCACAGTTTGACTTTTTATAGCAAAGGGAATGTGATTGCACACTCAGTCTTTTGTCTTGTATATCTTGAATATAAAGTGTATATAATTTCCTTTTTAATGGACAAGTAGTCATTACTGTGTTGGCTTCAAAAGCCAAGACTAGCAATTGATTAGAAACTTGACTGCTAATGCTTCACCAATTCTGATCGAAAACACAAATAGTAAATAGCAGAGGGGTAAAGCAAAAAGTTGCATATTAGATTGTTTATGGCATTTTACTTATTCAGTTTCTGCATTAGTATAAAAAGTTATTGTAATTATCAGGTAAAGCTTGCTTGAAGGTTAGGTCATTTGTGTTAATAAAGCAAATTACACTTGTTTTATTCACTCAATTTTTGTATGTGACAGTCAAAACAGGCAAGCCAATAGTACATATAAACAACACGCATTTTTTCCGTTGTTATGGACAGCATTCAAATACACATGTATCAGGCATACAAAGATGGGTTTTGTGGTTTTAACAATCATTTTGTTTTACTTTGTGGAAGTTTGTAGGGAAATGGTGCTTTAATGAGAGTTGTTCACACAACAGTTTCACTCCAACTGTACTCTAACTTTCAGAAACTCAAACTGATTTTGAGGAAAGCCGTGCAGTTTTATTAAGAGAAGCAGAGGTACAATGTTCTCTGTTGCCTTCACCTGAAGAGGACATACTTGCACCTAAGCCAGTGGAAGATACTACAGCAGAGCTCGTTGAAGAGGAATCTGATGGTGAAAAGGAACATTATATACCTTCTGACCACACTCCATCATCTGACTCGGAGACAGATAAGGTAATTTTCAAACACATTTGTTCAGTGAACTAGTCATTTCCATTTATCTTGTTTGTATAACAAGAATTGACTGAACATGTATCTCATGTAATTTTCCATGTTTTCTGTGTGTTCAAGAACTTGTGGTAACTTTTGGTCATTGTGTTAGCACAAAAAGCTTCTCTTAGTGCATATTTGGGAAAGGTCCTTTAGAAGTTAATGTTTGTAACTATGATAATTACATTTCATACAGCAGGTATCAATGGTTGAGTACTATATTGGTAATATATATATCCTTGCTTTTGGTTTGTAAGAGGTGTTCTAGATTCATTGATTTCAAAGTGTAACAGAGTTTTCTGCAATTGGTTTTGCAACAAAATGACTGAATAGTACAAATATTTTATCTGCAATTGTTGCTGTGGTTTAATTTTTATATTGCTATAGGTCTTGTTTATTTTTCTCTCCTTTTTCAGTAGTGACACAGAAGGTCGAAAGACGATTTTGGAGGAAGACAAGTTTATAGTGTTTGGTACATGTCTGCTTTCACTATTCACAGTCTGCATGCAGTGCTTCCACGGTACAGAAGCAGTGATAAGCAGCATCATTGGGACAATGGTGTCAATTAAGGAGACATGCACCTCTTGCTCTTGGGAGCGCACATGGAACAGTCAACCCATGATAAAAGATACCCCAGCTGGTAACTTTCTTCTTTCGGGAGCAATCCTTTTTGCAGGAGCCAGCCCTACCAAAACTCTAAGAGTGTTAAAGCATATGTTATGTACAACACATGATATAAGAACTTTTTTTAAGCACCAAACTGACTTTCTGCAGCCTACGATTGTGAAAGTGTGGGAGACTACCCAGCACACTTTGGTTTCAAGACTAATGGAGCTTGAAAAGCCTTTGGTGCTGGGCGGAGATGCCAGAGCTGATAGTCCAGGACACACAGCCAAATTTGGGAGTTATACTCTTATGGAGCTGAACATCAATCAGATTTTGGACTTAACCCTTATTCAGGTTTGAAAATCTTTCTTATTTTCTTTAATATCTCAGTCTTCCAAAGTGGTATCAGAATTATTTGATCACCTCAAGATGTGATGGATAAAGATTCTTCCATCATTCCCACTACCCACATACCCCACCCCCCTGATATGAAAAAAAAATATAGAATAACATATTCAAGTGGCAGTTCCAAAAGCAGTGCTTTTGAAATCCATTGTATGTGATAAGTTCTCATATTTAACCTGTCTTTAGTACACCCACTTTGTATTGTTTGAGCATAGTTTCATCTTGTTAGTTCTGTTCTTTCAAATATCTCTTCCAGAAAAATGAAGTCAGCAGCAGCAACGCTATGGAGCTTGAAGGTTTCAAAAGAACAATGAAGTGGATGATCGAGACATCAATGATGGCCGACCTAGAGATTGACTGCATCGTCACAGATAGGCATTTGCAAGTTGCGAAGTGGATTCGGGAAAATCTCACATGCTACAAAATTAAGCACTACTATGATGTCTGGCATATTGCAAAGTGTAAGTACCAATCTTATCAACAGAGGTGGGATTTGATATCTGAAAGTGGGGATGCAAACCTGGGAGGCAAACTAGATTTTATAAAGCCCTAGATTTAATAGGGTTGCAATATTAATGGATTTATTTCCCAACTCGAAATGTGAGAGTTTATTGTTGATGAAACCCTCTATTTAGGCACCAATTATTTAAGTTAAGAAAAAGCACCAAAGTTAAGTGTTGATTCTTCTGTTGGCGAGGAACTATTTTGTCTTCTTATTTTCTGCCTTCAAATAGTGATAATGTATTGAATTGCTATTATTTCAGCAATAAAGAAGAAAATTATTGCACTTGGTAAGAAGAAGAGATGTGACGCTGTCAATGAATGGTGCAAAAGCATAATCAACCACCTCCACTGGTCAGCTGCCTCCACCCCTGATGGTAACCCAGACATGATGCTGGAAAAATTTGCTTCTGTAGCAAACCATGTGCAGAACATTCACACTGGCCATGATGGGGAGCTTTTTCAAGCATGTGTTCACCCGCCTTTGATAGGAGAAAGACCTAGAAAGTGGTTAAGTCCAGGTAAGTACACAAAGCTTGTTAGCAGAAAGGAATATAGATTTTAAAGGTGTGTTGGAATTGTAAAAAGAACAAGCAAAAGTACCATCATTTGCTTTTTTTATTTCACACATTGACACCACTGCTAAAATTAGTTTTAATTGACAGGACAGTATTGCAAGCATCAGTACTTCTAAAATTTAGGAAAGTTTGCATGAAAAAACCTAAGGCAGTTTTAAGGTACATTTTAGCAACTGGATATAGATAGATAATTTGGAGAAAACGGTCTGGAAAATTATTTAAATTTTTTCACAAATACCTCTCCTCCTAAGCTGGAAACTGACCATGGATATGTTGCTTCCTTCATAGGTTCAGAAGCATGTGAGAGACTTAACGAGTTACTGCTTGGAACACGACTCAAGAACGACGTTAAGAGGATGTCTCCAAAGAAGCAGACTTCCAGAATCGAAGCTTTTCATTCTTTGTTGAATTATTTTGCTCCCAAACTGACTATATTCTCCTATGAAGGCATGACATGTAGGTGAGTATGCGAAAAGAAGAATTACCTCCCGACCCCCCCCACCCATGCACATGACCAATTTCTTTCTTGTCAGTTTGAAGTTACATTATATTATGATGAGTCTTATGTATCCTTTGCAGGTTGTTACTTGCTGGCCTTCACTACAACGAAAACAGTAACCGTGATCCAGCGCTAACAAAGTCTGGGGAACAACTGTATGCGATAGACTTCCCTCGAGCAAAACGTGGAGAATATACTCTGAGAGAAATACAGAGCCAGGTTACATTCGGTGAGTTTCATAAAATGTGCCTCATTTTACATAACATAGTATTCCAACTTTTGATACAAAATAGTCTCTTGTTTCGATTTCTGCATTATTGTAACAACAAATTTTTTTGATATTTTTGTAGGATATGTCAATGACCTCATGGAGCAGGCAGTCCATAGTCTTGAGCAGAACCAAAACTTAAGACAGGAAATAAGAGGCCTCGTTAATGTACCTCCACCGGTGAGCAGCACATACAAGAAACCAGATTTGGAAGAGGCCTTAAGAAGACAAAGCTCAAGGTTTGCTGTAGAAGAATCTGCAACTAGCACTGATATTCTGCAGGCAGGCCCAAACATAAATGACCAAGAGGCTGGTGATGAGTAGCATGAAGCACCATCATTGATTTCACCTGTGGTGGTGTTTTAATGACTATTTCAAAATATTTATCACCTCAAGAATGGATTTAAGTTATATTTTGTGGGAGGGGGAGGGGTGGGGGGTTTACGATGAAAATCATAACATTTGCATTCATGATGGCGAATGTTTGATGTGTAGAAGTACCACATTGAGTAAAAGAAGCCCATTGTTTTTGGAAGTCATGGGTCACCAGATCTAATACTTGATATGAAGGTGTATAATATTAAGTTAAAGAAGCCTATTGATTTTGGTGGTGGTCAAAGGTCATTTGAAGCCTTCAAACGCCAACATTTACTTTGCTCCCATCTTTCCTGTCCCTCTACACTAATGCACCTACTTTAACATAATACTGCTTTTTGGTATGTAATTGTACAAGAAGCCTAATGTTGTGGGCAGCATTGTGTTGGTGTTAATTTGCCTAATGTTGGTGTTAATTGTTGGTGTTAATTTGAGTTCACCAGGGGTAAAATTTTGAAAACCAGGATTTACACATTTCAACAAGATGTCATATTTATTATCTTGATGTATCACATTTAGTACAAGAGGCCTGTTGTTGAGGTCAATTGTCATTTCAGGAGAGCCCATGTCATTGTTTATTTTTTGTTTGTCACATCACACTGCTGTTCACTCTAACACTGAGATCAAATATATGTATGTTGTACACCCTCCCTATATATTACGTCAGATTCATGAAGAAACCTGCTCATGTTACATCATCATCTTGTTTTAAGTCTGGAGAATTATTATATAAAATGAAATAAATTGTTTGCCTATGGTGTTCGTGTTACCCCCCATAACTGGTTTAAAAGTTATCTCCATACTCTATGTAATTATGTACAGTTTAATAGTTCCCACTCAGATCGTTTCCTATATAATATTAGTGTATCGCAGGGTTCTGTACTAGGACCCTATTGTATTATTATCTATATAAATGTGAACTCAACTTTTATCTTGTTTGCTGATGATACCACCGTATTCCTACAAAATAAGAACTTAGGTGATACTCTTGCTGAAGCTGCTGGTGAATTCTCAAACATTTCTGACTGGCTCAGAACAAATAAACTTTCTCTTAATATTCAGGGAAAAAAATGTTGATAACAAGGTTAAAAACTCCAGTAACATTAATGGTATACTGGATAGATATCAAGTTGATGATTCACTTGATGTCCCTCTCTCATGGTGGTCCTTCACTCTTGGTCCTCTCCCACCAGTTTTTAATTACTTTTATACTTGCAGTTGAAATTATCACTCCTATAACACTTGTTTGATGAATATGCTACACCATCCGTTTTCTAGTACCAGTCTTAACCATTTTCAAATTCTTAGCACGTTTTCCCTTTTAAAATTAAAATTTCTTCCACACTCAATACATTTAAGAGAATTTAACTAAAACAATACCTACTTCATAGCAATTCATCTTAGTTATACTTCCTGTTTTTTCTTCTTATATTTCTTTCTTCATAAGTGATATATATATATAATGCACGCCTATATGATATGCACATTAACATGTTGATAAAAAAAAAAATTGGTTATATTTTTCGGGCAAGTCGTTACAGCCCCCCAAATCAAATTGGGCTCCTATGCCTATGATGACAATGATAGGACACATATTACTCCTTAAAGTTATTGTGTGCGATTGGTAAATTCTAAGTTTGAGATCCACAAGTTGGACCAGTTACAAATCTGCACTGGCACTTGATGACACCTATCGGGCATGAAACAGTAACTTCCATCACTGTACTGGTTAACTTGGCAATTAAACAATCTGTCTCTCAAAACAGTACTGAGCAGTACTCACTCATTAATTTCATCTCCATGTCTTTCTCCATACTGCTGGCGATATTGGTAGTATGCTACTCGAAGCACGTGAACGTTTGAACAGATAGGTCCAAAACCTTCATGTTGTGTGATACAGGCTCTATTTTCTTCCCTTGTGACATTCACCTCTTCAATTTCCTGACAGCATACACATTCTTCTTCTGTTGGCATCACTGGACATTCACCACATAAACACCTTCAATGAAAGAAACATGAAGAATCATATTGAGCATTTTGTAAAATAAGTGGCATTATATCTACCACACCCAAAGCAGACATGAGTCATTCATATGGAACATGGTAGAATCAAGGGCATTTTTTATAATTAGACCACAAATATTTACAAGTTAGGCACTAGCTTTGATGAGGCTAAGACTCAGGCTAGCTCTGACTCAATCTATAGTCCGAGCCACATAGACGTTAGTTTCCTCCACAAAACGTTACATCCCTCCCCTGTTATTTAGGAGAGTAAAGCAACTTATTTTGGGTAGGAAACTATCATTTTCCAGGGGAGGAAGGTAACGTTACTCAGAGGGAAGCAAGAAGGCATATTGGCTTAGCTATTTGGAAAGAGTTTATCTAAGTAGCAAAGTAACTGTAGTACTATTAGTAATGTAGTTTATGATTTAGGCGTGGAAAATAACGATTGAGTCCAATTTATTCTTAGCCTACACTATAAGTTTTTATAACCAATTCATCAGCTTCCCCCTCTGATAAATAATGCTTTTCTCCTCCTGTAAAATGTTAGTTTCCTTCCTTGGAAACGTTATTTTCCTTCCCGTATATGTATTATTCTAAGCCTAGCTTTGGCCTATGTAGGGGCGCACGTAAACGTTTACAATTAGGCCTAGTAAATAGTAGTATAGCCTATACACATAGAAAACGTTACGAGTGTCTGTGGGCCTAGCCATACTATAGGTATAGCCAAATAACTTGTTATGACCACAGCCTAGGGCTCATTGATGCAGCAAATGACGATTTTTGTTGTTATTGGTTAACCAGTATTTTACACAAGCCAGTAGGATTTAGAACAATCAATACTAGATATGCAATTTTTCTTTGGTGGTAGAAATGGCGTCGTGTTATGATTTTAACGTAAAAGTTGGATGATCCAACTTATATTACAGTTACACAGTCTAGCCTGCAGTGTTATACAGCGTCTGTTACAGTTCTTGTTAACCTAGTTAGGTCTAGACCAGTTAGTGTTACTGCAATTCTTGTACTGCTACTTACTGGAGTTGCACTTGCACTTAACAGAATGTCACAAAAATTGCTGCGAAGTGAAGTAGCAGGATCATCGACATTAGAGTTAATTTAAATCCTAATAACGGTGGCTTTGTTCATGCTCAACCTACCAGTTTCGGTTAGGATCGTCCAACCGTTCTGCTCGGGGAACATTAATCGGCAGCGGCGCGTCTCGGCCATCGGGAGCGTTTTCTAATTCTTCCGCAAGAGGCTCAAATTGATAGGGCAAAACACCGATATCTTCATCACCCTCGAAAACTATTTCCTCATCTTCTTCTTCAAGAAAATCATTTTCGTCAAAGCTTGACGAAGTTTCTGAGAGGTGAAGTCCCATTTCCTCGGAATCGGAAGATTGGGGAGAAGACATTTTCAATTGATGAGAAGAGTGTTGTGGTTACATGTAGTAAACTGTATGACGCCGTATCGGTAAAAGGCGGGGAGTCAGCCTTGGCTGACATGGTTCCTTTGATGACGTTATATAAACTGCGGTGGGCAGCTTTGAATTTTTTTATGAGTGGCAGCTCGAGAGGTCTCTAGGGAATACTTTGACAGCAAATTTCTGGCGTTTGAAGCCGTATTTACGGAAAATTGTGCATCGGTGGTGTTGAATTTATGTAGATAAACCATTCCAAGACATGAAAACCCACCACTTCATAACCTCTTTAACTGATAAATAATCTAAAAAAAATCGCAATGATCTAATAAACTTGAATTAGCGATATTTCTATGGCTGTGTTAAATTATAAGTTACTTACGTTGTGACTTGATGCAATTTCAAGAAGCAATATCGTAGACATCTGGAGTTGTTTACTATCAGATTTCCTTAGAAACACAACACTGGAACATAGACATCGTAAACTGTTTTCATCCTCAGTCTGGAAATGAAAATAGAGTCGACTTCAAATGAATATGAACGAACTTCAAGTTATAATACATTAATATTGCTCCCTTGAGTATCACAATTTCACACATGATATGAACCGTATATGAAAGCTGTGAGCGGGAACTGATAATCCCCATCCCGTCAATATTGTATGCTTCAAGAATCCCTTAAATTAAATTAACGCTTTGACTTTTAACTTTTCATAACACCATGAAGACTCTGCTCTTTTTTGTTTTAATATCCAAGGTGAGGAAGATAACCCTCTCTGAAGAAAACAATGGTTTAGAGGGATTGTATTCCAAGTGGTGCTAAGACCAGTCACGGAACTCAATTTTAATTAATGACTGCGTTTATATGACTCTTATTGACACCATATAGGCTCTACCCTATGTTACATATTGAAGTTTTAGAGCGATAGGGGAGAGGAGAGAAAGAGGGGTACCAGGAATTTTGTTAATAATCGTTTTGTGCGAGGGTCTGAAGGGATAGGATAGGGCTTAGACGCAAAAAGTTGCTGTCATTTTTTTGTAATTTTAGCTACATCTTTGGATACAACTTTGCGTGCTTGGTTTATAAAGATCACTTTGGGGAAGGAGTATATACTTGTTCTC
The DNA here is from genome assembly GCA_010014835.2 of Apostichopus leukothele. NCBI lineage: Eukaryota > Metazoa > Echinodermata > Holothuroidea > Aspidochirotida > Stichopodidae > Apostichopus > Apostichopus leukothele. Next base: position 687 of record JAAAKB020123882.1, on the reverse strand, counting down.
ATTCTTCTAGCGGCAACAACCATATAACAAAAGAAAGTGAGAATTTATTATACATGTTGGTAGATATACACAGGAGTATATACTATTTATTACGATGCAGGTAGAGATGTTCTGCTTTAATTACAGAAGACGATAACATTTGATTATTGAAGTTTCACTTTCTGAAACAAAGTTAACTAGCTCAGCGAAATATCGTTTGGAAGGGCTAATGAGAAGCAGATCACACAGTGATAATGTAGGGGATTGGGAGGGATTAGTGAGATAAGCAAACATTTCTGTTTCAAATACTTACAACTGCAAGAATGCCACATGAACCAAATCTTTATTTATGAATATGTTTATGAAAATCAAACTGTGATTAATGTCATATAACCATGGTCAGCCAATACTCATAGCTAGTACAGTCACTACTGTTCATGTTCCACAACCGTGCAGGGTACCATGGTTGTGTTTTCACCCTTTTCGAATAATCATAATTCGTAGAAAACTTAGTTATCATTCATAATAATGCCGCTTAAACTATTCACCTCTCATTATCTAAATGTTCTACGTGTAGGGAAGCTGCGGATTTTGACAAGCGTGCGATTGGTGAGACCGTACGAATGGGTACACGCATTCGATGTGGTTTATTGGTTATTATGTCAGTTACGGCATTACATGTTTCTGTGTACCCCTCAACCCCACCCT
>JAAAKB020123771.1:0-12733 GCA_010014835.2 Apostichopus leukothele | reverse complement strand
TTCTGTTGACAAGTTGTGTCCCCTCCCTCTTCCGATTTTGGCCTTCCGCTGCCAACGCTCCCAACTTACTGACCAAAAAAATTTGCCAAATGCCCCATCACTCCCCCCCCCCCCCTGTAGGCCCACATATTTTAGACTTCTCCCACCACTTGGTGGCACCGCCCTTACGTGTCCCCTCTCCATGTTCAAGGTGTGCTTATATGGCTGGAATGTATACATCCTATCTAAGAAATCATGGAATCTCCCCTACCCCACCCTCCCCTTGTGTGTCGATGAGAGAGGCAGATGGCTCTTTCATCATGCTATGATGACACTTGTAGTTCGGAATACTATTTGGAATATTTCCAGCTGCATTATCTTTGCAAAAAAAGAAAAAACTGGAAAACTATTTATCTTAATTTGTGACCGAACATTTTTTGTTCTGTTTAATTCACATGCATTGAAGAATAATTCGAATCTATATTCAACTTGTATCTCTTTTTGATCAATTTTCAATATTTTGTTTGATTAATTCCACGCGCACCATTCACGTGCATCTTGACATCAGTGCGGGTTGCTTTGGTAACAAGTTTTCACAACGTTCGTTGGCGCGTAAAAATAAAAGAGTTTTTTGTCCTGGTTACCGTAGCGACACGGATGTCATGCAACAATCAACAGTGTGCAAGGTAAGATTGACCATCTTTAGACTTATTGAAGATTACCATGGCAGCACACGTAAATTCCTGTGATCACACGGCACATGTAGTTTATCCTTTCTCTGATATGTAACTTTTTTCTTTTCCTTTTTGTCGTCTTTTGTGTGTGTTTTTTGTGGGGGAGGTGGAAGGGTATTTTGTGTACAAAGTGGGAGAGAAATATGCAGCAATACTGTTATCTACATCTTGCATAACAGATGGCAGTAACTACTTCCATACGATAATAATATTTGCAATCAATTTGCGGGAATACTGAAATTTCATTGTCGTGTTTCAAATTTTCAGCAATAAAAAGATCAATTAACAGACTGTGTTCCAGAATACCTCCAACCTAGATAATATTTCTAAGAGAAAGTAAGTTATAGAATAAATTTCCGTTCCTTTGAAGTTCGCTAACGGTTGTCAAAGTGACTAAATTATAATTAATTGTATGCACGGTCCAATATGGGCAGAGTGGCGGCGGAAGAGGGTAAAGCTGGGTGGGGGCTAACTTCGAGGGAAATGGGTAAGTGACTTTGTAGGTAATTTTTTGTTATGTTATTCCTGTTTTACAACCTTCGTTTCAAGGACACTGAACACAGTTTTGTGGCCAGGAATTTGCCAAGGGAGGGGCGAACCTATAGGCAACTATCAGAACCGTAGGCCTATATATGGCTCTGCAAACTATCTAAGCGTAGCGCCACCATATGGCGTGAAGCGTACAAGAAAATTTTGGCCGAAAATGCCCCCAGATCGCTGGAAATGGCGCTTCCCATCTAAGCATTTCTATTTTGAAATTACTAGCGATATCATAAAAACATACAAAAAATCTCTTTGCGCAATTTGTATAAATTGTATTGTTTTTCTCAGCAAACAGGCATTAAATTTGTAATTACATGGCCATCCCAGGCCTGTGGCCAGCTCCCTAAACACCATATAACGTAGTTTCGCCATATTTGGAAAACTTACCGTAGGAAAGAGAAGATGGCGAGAATAAATTAATAATGCTAATGATGATACTGACTTCTTCAAAGCGCTGTGGTACGGTACACTTCACACTTCTAATTACCGGAAACCAAAAGTCTAAGCTTGCGATGCCCATATTCGCCGATAACCATGTATATAGCTTGTATCCATCACCATATATACTCATATTTCGAATATAATGAATATAAACTCAGTTATTATTCCGGGTTTCTTGATATAATCACGTCAGATCAGTAAATTTCAGACACGGTATGGTGCCAGACTGAAAAAAAATATGAGGTACAAAAAAGCCGGCAAGGTTTATAGGACCTAACGCTATAGAAGAACTTTATTTTGTTGTGGATGCTCATCGGTGGCACTATAGAGATGCACTCAGGGGGTAGCTAGAAGCTTCCAAAAAGTGGGGGGGGGGGCACAAAATCAGAGGGACACTTTCTCATTCCACAACCACCACTCGTTATGCTTTAAACCGATACACACCGGCCACATCATTTAAATATATATGATGTGTTAGTATGCTATCAATACTAATATGGTGCGCTGCAACATTGACTTTTTATTTATTGAGATTGTATAATGTTAACCGTGATACAAACAGATATGGGATGCCATTTTAAAAATAGCATATACAGAATAAAATAAATAATTAAAATTAAATTTGAAAATTAAAAAAGGCTTAAGATATCCAAAAGGGCACAGTTTATTTGCCAGTAGGGCACATTTGCTATTTTGGAAAAAAAAGTGTGGGGGCACGTTCCCCCCCCCCCCGGCTCCTACCCCCTGGATGCACTAGATTGTTAATCCAAACTTTGGACTCTCCGATCTCGAACTCTTGTTCTATCATTAAGTATGTCGTTGTTATTTCAACTTTTATCACGAAACATTTTGTTTTATCCCGCCACTTGGATGTCTTCTGTGTTGACGTTTAACCTCGAAATTTGACGTGTCGTTTTTGTATTTTTTTCCCGTCGACATTGCGACGTTAGATCTCAGCATTTCGATGCCTGTAATATACGGGCGGTACCGCGAAATCTCAACCTTTGATTCATGTTCAAATTATCACCGATTTTTTATGCGTGTCGAAATTATACGTGATGTTATAACAAAATTAGAATTATCCCATCGTGTGGCAATGAATGCATCTTTACTAAACTTGCAAATTCAGCCATTTTAATTTTTGAGCCATTTTCCAGAAAAGTGGTATATACAAACTGGGCTGGAAGCAATGGCTTATATTGAGGACGGTATATACATGTTTCAAAATAAAGTTTTGGTCTACAGATGTCATCTTTTTTAAGTAGCCTACGTGCTTTGGAGATTAATTCATAGTTATCAGACTTACATACTTATAATGTGGTCATTAGGTACGTAAAGACTCAAGTTGAATATAATGGAGTGGGGAGGAAGCAATATTAAGATTAACAAAGTGAGCTTACACTTATACTGTTACCCGCTCTGTCCCCACATACCCACGTACGCGACTGACAATCAAAGCGCGTATTTCGTATATAGCAAAAAAGAAGAAGAATTTAGAAGAATTAGGAAACTTGAATTGTTCATGCCTGCAAAAGGCCTCTAGAGCACCTGCGAGCCGAGTGTCAATCATGCAATAATCTTTATTAATTTAACAAAGCTGTTTCCTTGAAGACAATGTAGTAATCATCAGACACGCCATAGCCGCGATTAATGATCAATGCTTTTCCAACTATTATCATAATAACTTATCATTTTTCGTAATACGCTACCACAGCTCTACTCTTCATATATATTTTCAAGAAGCAGTGGTTAAATGTTACAACGGAAACCAAGTTTGTTACCACTTTAGATATAATTACTTAATTGTTGTACACTCTTCAAGTTTAATAATACCTTGTAATTTTCCACTCAAGGTATGCCAAGCAAATCCTTATTTACATATTTAGTAGCTTATTAACATATTTTTAAGGTCAGTCGTTCAAGGTCGATTCAGTTCACAAACAACACTGAGCTAGCTGTACCCAGTTTGGTCTGCGCTGTCATGATCATATAGTAACTTGCTTAGTGTTAGGGCCGTTATATTATTAGTCCGTATACAAACATATTCCGTAGCGCCAGCGTTCGTACGCAGTAGACTACAAAAAGTCTTCGTAACCGATATTGTATCAAATCGCTTAACCCCATTGAGCTCTAGTCTAGGAGACCAAGAAATTTGCAGCATTTCCCACGGAAACCTGTCGACGAAATTACTTCTGCAAGGTTTGAACATCTTAATTTTCATCGCGGTGAACACTTGCACGATGGCATAACACTAGTATTAGCAACAGCTAGCTTTAATAGTTACAGACATCGGCTAGGTCTACAATATAGGCTAACGTTAGACCCACTGGGATCTAACTTACGCTAGTTAAGTACTGCCTTGCCCTACAATACTAGCATAAGCATAGTCCTAACGTTAATCAGTCTAGGATGCCTAACTTACGTTAGATGAGTGGATAATTTGTCCAGCGTTAGTATTGCTTACCCAAGACCTGGCTCAGGCAACCCTTCAGGCTACCGCTGTAGTGAGCAGTAACTAGTGTAGGTCTAGTACTACATATTAGGCTACCTGGAGACTGGAGTGATAGTCAAAACATTTTCGTCATCCTATTTTACTAGTAAACATTTATTCCAACCAAACTTCTGATGGTAGCTCATATTGCTCAGGCCAAATAACCACACTTTGCTTGTTATATAGGCCCTTGGCCTATTTCCAGTTTTGATTCTATAATGAAATAAGTTATACTTATATAAATAACCTACTTTAGTCAGATTTCTTGTTGTCTAATAGTAAAAGCACTAAGGCTAGGTCTAATGCCCCAGATCTGGACATTATCTTACGACCTAGGCACAGACTAGGGCCTAGGCCTATTTAATTTAAAGCCTAGACTGCGCAAAATTTTGGCGTAGTGTATCTAGCTCAGCTGGTGGGAATGACAGATACAGTAGGAAAGCAAACCGGTGACAAGCTGGATGGCAGTAGTTTTTGTAGTATTTTACCTAAAGTGGGAGATACCAAAACATCTTTCTTTCTCAACTAAATTAAAAGTTATTTCACTGAGATTCACTCTTTTTTGAAGAAATCAATCATTGCAGGTTAAATGTTCAATTGAAATTTCATCGCAAAGAGAATGTTTGGCAGTTTATATTGATTCCGGCAACATGTGGCCATGAAACTTTGTGAAATTATTTTTGGGTTATGACTATCTTTAAGTTTACAGCTTGTATCCTATTCAAACTATGTTGCAATCAGCTGTATTTGGTATTCCTCCTCATTTCATTTTGATAGAAATTTCAAGAACTGTTTTCAGCATATTTTTTTTTTGTAAGAAAAATGTGTATTTCTTTCAAATTTGCTTCGATGTTGACAGGAAAAGCAGGTTGATAACTGCATAACAAGGTCCAACAGGGTCTATGTAGAATTGGTAATATTGTAGGCCTTCGTAGATTAGTTCCACCTAACCTACAGTACGGTAGTTGGATAAAGAAGAGAATAAAAACCCTCCCCCCCCCCACCCCTCTCCACACCTACATAAAAAAACATAAATCCAGATTTATTTCCAATCATTTCTCTGGGTTGTGTTTTTATTGAATTTTAGCCCAATATTGCACTGTCAAACTCTGATCAGAATTTAAAGATAAACTGGGATGAAACTTTATTATTGACTTATGAAAGAGGAACAAATGCTAAGCACCCTGGTGAAATTTGCAAATTGTAAGCAAGTCCCAGATAGTGTCATATTTGTTAGGTATGTATTGAAAATAGAAATTGTCACAGATTATAAACCAAGAGTGAATGTGAAGCAAACAGGTGTAGGACATCTTAGTCACATTAGGGTATTTGCACTGCAATCTTGACTGCCCTGGTAAGAGTCAGTTGAATGGGCATGCCAAGAGCGGTGCAGAGTTAGTGGCTACTGTAGTACTGTAGACCGTGTACAGGATGGAATTTATTTGATGAGGGAGAGAGTTTTGCAGTACATGTTCAACATACAATGAATGTCATGTCAGCATAATGAATAAACTTTACATTCATTTTTAGTTTCAAACGCCACTATCGGTTCTGTTTTTATGTTATTCTTGAATTTATGCATGCATGTGTGTGCATATATATGTTTATATATATGTGAAGTCTTAGCATGTATAAACACTATAACTAAAAAACTAAATGGTGGGTGAATTATATGTGGATACAACATATAGAATACAACACTTGTGGTGTTTCTGCAGAGGTCAAAGGTCCTTTGAGGTTTACAGAGTTTGAAAGTATGGAAACCCAAGTTGTAAAATTGACAACTCAAACAGTGAGGCTTGGATGATCTTCATAATTACTGTAGCATGTGGATCCAACTTATTGAGTACAAGGTCTATGTTGCTTTTTGTGCAGGTCAAAGGTCAACAGAAGTCAAAATTCTGAAACCTTTGTTTGTCACAGTCCAGTAGATGCAAAGTAAAACCTTCACATGTAGTATGTGGATCCAACCTTATTACTAAATGATTACAACTTTCAGCGCATAGGTCACATTAAATGTTCTCACACACTTTAAAATGTGACAAGGAATCACTAAGTCTGTTTGGGTACTAGGAATTCTGTTTCAGTTTACATTTTATCTGGCAGCAAGAATGAACAATGGTATTTCTCCAACCTGCTAAGTTTGGCCAGATCTATGCAAGGCTTGTACAGTACTGTATGATACAATATGTTTTGTACAAACATTCCAAGAAATGAGCTTTACAAATTCAGAGAATAATTTAGTGTTCATATTTTGCAATATCAGTTTTGAGGGCTCTGAGAGCTCTGTTGTCTCGTATAAAAATACTATAACTCCTGTGTACAAAAACTGCTACATGCATCATTGCACTTGTGTATTAATTTGACCATTTTGCATAGCATTGTGTGATTTGATACCATATAGATCGTTCCCTGATGTCTAGAATAAACTTACACTGGATTCAAACTGGTTTCTTTAGATAAGTGTTCTGTTACCTGTCCATGCTTTGCAAATGTACTTTCCTACAGTGAATACCAAGTTAAGTTAATTATCTACCTATTTTAGTTAATAAATGAGTTATTGTACCTTTAACAGTGAGCCTTCCCCCAACCCATATGATGTGAGTTTGTCTGCTTTGGATCAGTTTCTTAAATTAAATATGCACTCATCTTGTTTGGAACTGAAGATATTTAAAAAGGTCACATTTTTCTCCAAACCACATGCATGCAGATGCAGGGAATTCCTGTACACACTGTACACTGTAAGTTCAGAGCTGATTTTCAAGGTTTAGGTGTCCGACATGCAGATATCAAAGTTGGTCAAAGCCCCCCCCCCCCCTCCTCCAAATCAGAGAAAATGTGTACACTATGAGAAAACTTAGTATGTAACTGTTTAGCCAGTTGCAATACAACCTTAAGGTTCCCGCAAAGGAAGAGAAGGTCTGTATTGCTGTTGAAGATGTGAGATGAGAGAAATTTGCATAAGGTCGTACGGTTGCACCAACCTGTGAACTCTTTCTCGTGGACACCGACAAGTTAACACAATTTCCCTTCATCCATGATTCCTTCAGATATTGTAGAACCAACTAATCTTCCTTCCCGTCAGCCTGTCCCCAGTTTGTTGTTTACTTGTGTGTGTCTAGATTTGTCTTGTTTTCTCAGTTAAACTTAAATGACGACTTTTCCATTTCTCTCAAACTGGACTTGGAAAAGTTGCAGATTGCAGACAAATTGTAGATAGTTACAGTAAGTGTTTCATTGGTTGACTATCTGGCCTCTTTTCATCTTTTATTACGTTGGTAGATCAGTTCTCAATTTTTACAAAGTGTCTTTTTGATCAGTTCGTAATCAGATTTTAGCCTTCTACTTCTCAGTCTCTTTGGCGCGAATTGTGGAATTCTTCCCCGTAAACTTTTCATGACACATTTCAAGTTTTTTTCTTTCTCTTTTTTTCTTTGCTTCATATAGAATGTCTTTTATAAGAGTGCTACCTTCTTGTCACCTCCTTTTGAATATTCATGTACAAAGCTGCAGGGACAAATATCAGAGAGATTGACAGAATTTGAGAGGCCCTTTGGCTTGGAATTAGAAAGACATTTGGAAATGAAGAATAACATTATTGTGTGGGTGTGAGACGTCCAAGACTTCATGCGTGCATGGTCACACCTCTCTCACAATTTTTCGCAGATTTCTTTTCCAAAATTGTTAAGTCTGGGAGCTGTAAAGATGTCGACAAATTCCAGATGTAATTTATGTTTAAATAACAATTTGCTTTCTCTGTGATTTGGCCTGATGATTAGCGAGAGTAGACAGCAACAAGTTGATATTTTTTTTATATATTTATATATTTTTTTAAATAACTTAGAATTAGAAACTGTCGTTCAGAGCTCATTGATTTAATTAATTTATTGCAACAATACTGCATTCTTAGAAAACTACAGATCATTTTTTAAAGTTCTCAATGGTTGCTCCTCATATGTATGTGGCTCAGTCATCGCAATCTCCTCCATTACATACTTCTGTTTTTTTCTGTTTCTGTTTCTACATGTTGAAACCGACAGTCGACCAAGGTTGGTTGAAGGAACTCTTGAGATAGGGATAGGTTTTAATGTACATTCATATTGCCCACTTCACCGTGTAGGTTAATTAGGTTAATTGAGGTTGCTGGAACAGTTTATTCGTGTGAATTCATTCAATATCTCTATTCTGTACCATCCCCCCACCCCCCCCCCCACCCAAAAGAGGCCAGTGAATAGGCAAAATGTCAGACAGTAAACATACTTGAAACTTGTTACGATGTGTCGGTCCACATCTAGTATGGTCTGGAATTCTCTTTCTCTCGTACCCCTGAAGGATCCTTCACCCTGGTTCCCCCCATGATACACTGAAAGGTGACTGTTATTTCAGCACATTTTTGCACTCGAAAAAGTTGACGGTAGTATGAAGAAAACTTGGCAACTTTGAGTACAAGGTCTCTCGTATTGGTTGGGCATGCCTTTTTTGTGTCATTCGCCGACGGTTTTGGTGATTGCATTTAGCTTCATTTATGACCTGTGTTAGGCTCCACTTTTCATGGGACTTCATACCGGCTTGTAGTCACTTCAACAGGATCATTTAAGAAAACACCCTCTTGAGAGGAATGTCCACGTTATACAGTATATTACTACGTCAGGAAACTGCCTCTTTTTTTTTTCCTCTCTTGTTTTACATAAATAGTAAAATTTTCGGTTTGTTGATTAGTTTTTACACAACACCTTTCATTTTACTAACTGATTCCACTCAACCCGATGCACTTTTCCGAGCCCCGTGGATTGTACATCAATTAGCCGATTGGTAAATGACTCCATTGTTTTATTGGCTGTACATATGCAGCATGACCTGCACATCTGTACATGTGTACCTAATGGAATACTGCTGCTCTGACAAGATAGGTGGTTGGTGGAAAATTCAACATACTTTTTTTGTCTTTCCATCTGACGGCTTTGAAGCGATCGACACTGGTTTTTCTTTTCTATCTTTTCCTGATCACATGATCAATCACTTAGACATATTTACATATGTACTTAATAACATTTTAATATATTTTGTAACAGGTTTTCAAGATCCTCCCAAAGGGTAGTGTGTACTTTTTTTTTTTTGCAAAAGATCAAAAACATCTGTAAAGCATTCAGTACCAAAAAAAAAAAACTATAAAAAAAAACACTGACCTCTTTGTTACAAAATAAAATGATTCATTTTTTGCTGTTCACTCACTAAACTGAATAACCTAGTATCCTTTTGTCAGACTGTAAGTGTGTAGTACACTGGAAGTGTTTCCTAACCCGGAGAAGGGAAATGTGCTTCTTCCTCCTCTCATAGATACCACTTCCCAAATTGCCGAGCAGGCTTGTATTATATACTTGTTGCATACATTATACATCATACCGTACACGCGGCTCTGGAATCCGTAATGACTCGTTCGATCCTGTGTGGCAATGTTTGTTCGGCGTTAGCTCAGTACAGTTTTTCCCGTACATCTCTTTGCCAGACCAGCCCAATATCGACAGCAACAGTTCATAGACTGTCAGTATATGCAAGGACTGGTCGAGTTATTGCAACTCGGGTGGAAGCGCGGCGAGCTTGGTGGGGAATGATATTATAATCTGTGGCGGCTTTTTTGGCTTCCTGTTTTCTTTTTTCCTTTTTTTTTTAGATGCAAACTTCTGTGATATGACATATGTTCACATGTCAAAGGCTGGTATGGACTTTACATTAACCTCATTATGATGAAAATAATGATAATAATTATTAGTACTTTATTACACACTGCATGAAACAAGGTTTTTTTTTCAATTTTGTTATCATGACACAAAAGCCTACTTGAAAACATACTGTAATGTTGCGAGTCTCCATCGTCAAAAACAGATACTTTTCTTAAATTGGAAGATAATGTTGTATAATGTTTAGAGTACTGTACATTTTGTAATGTTACAGGTAAATACACATACACAAAAAAAGAAAAAGTAAGAGATGAACCAAAAAAAAGGGTTGGAAATGAATTTAATCAGGTTTTGAAAGCTCAAATGAATATCAAACAAACTCTACTAATGATATATATGTAAGTACTAAGAGATTACAAACTATTACAAACCTAGATACTTTTACCATTAAATAGTCAAAATAGAACAGTGCGTGTGATGATAAATTTTTGTACTCATTTTCTCTACTGTCAGTAATTATCACAGATTGGTTAAAGGGATATTCCTGTAGCTGAAGTTGATTGCTTCATAGAAAACAAAAACGCTGGTAAAGTTCTGCATCCTCAGGTCAAAACCACACCCTCGTAGCATTTTGTGTGGTGATGATATGAATTTTTTCAATTTTTTTATTTCAAGTGGTATTTTGTGAATGCATCTGACAACAACAAAGTGCAATTGATATCATCATGGCAATAAAGCTGGGAAAAAAATTATTATTATTTTTTTTTATAAATAATATTTAACTCACTTTTTCACTGTTCTAAGTACACTGAACATTCTGAAAGGTAGGCAAACATTCCAAAATTTGTCTGTTTTCAAGAAGAAAAAAAATCAACAAGAAGATATAGGAAAGAAAAACTATTGAAGAACATTTGCTGTGATTCCATTATAGACCACATATTGTGACCAGCTCCGGAGAAGGATCAAGGGGAACTTTAGCCAGTCGAAATAAGTTATGTGTGCAATAAACCATATCTTGAGTCATGGACGGGACATCGATATGGGGTTTTCAATTAAAAAAAGTGTGAAATATGTTTTCCTCTTCCACATTTAAGCAACACATATGCCTGCCACAGGAATATCCCTTCATTGGTGTACATAGTTAGTTACTTCAGGGAGCTGCCACACTCAGCTTAGAAGGGTACAAAGGATATTTAGATGAAATGTCTTATTATTTGACATTTTCAGTACTTCTGTGCATGTAATTTACTGGATGGGTTACAGAATGTTGTACTGTAACTGTATCCAGTGTTGTATGTTTGTACCAAGGTGATGCAAGTACATAATTTAATCTATTCATAGCTGTACTACATACTTGGGTTACATGCTCTATACATGTAAAGGATCTCTATGGAATCATGGGCTAGCCATTAAGTAGTGCAGGAAAGTCATTTTGTATAGCTTTAAGTACTGAAACAGCTTTTCTGGATAGGAATGTGTTAGATCATCATATATGTTAGTTGATTTGCCAGAGCATGATGTACCCACAGTTGTGTGGTGATCTGGTGGTAATGGAGCATACAATGAGCTGGTTAACATGGTGTACTTATGGTGTCGTAGTCTGGTGGTAATGCATCATACATACACTGAGTTGCCTAAGTTGTGGTGTACCTATGGTGTGTGTGCTGGTAATGCATGATACTTACTGTGAACTGAGTTGCCTAAGTTGTGGTGTACCTATGGTGTGTGTGCTGGTAATGTATGATACTTACTGTGAACTGAGTTGCCTTTAAGTTGTGGTGTACTTATGGTGTGTGTGCTGGTAATGTATGATACCTACACTGAGTTGCATGTATACGTTGTGGTGTACCTACAGTATGCTGTGTGGTGGTAACACAAACACTCAGTTGCCTAACATGGTGTACCTACAGTATGGTGTGTGGTCTGGTGTTACGGATCATACATACACTGATTCCTTAGTTGTGGTGTATCCATAGTGTATGGTGGTCTGGTGTTAACAGATTGTAAACACACTGAGCTGCTTATCATGGTGTACTCATGGTGTGTTGTGGACTGGTGGTAATGGACCACTGATTCCTTCAAGTGTGGAAAGTTTCTCAGCTATCCTTATCGAAACCGTTCGACTATATTTGATGCGAGAGGGTTCCACTTGTACTGCAATCAGTTTGTTAGCTGTCTTAGAGGACAAAGGTCATGTTTATTTGTACCTTGTAACTGCTAGCAGCGTGTTCTATATATAGCAAAGCACACAGGCAGTGCGAATAGAACGCACAGGATACAGTTTACACCTACGTACCGTGGCAAACTATGTGTATAATATCAAACTCTCCTGAAGGCGGCAGGCACGAGATCATATTATCACCAAATATTGCAGTAGAAAACCAGGAAGCAAGTTCCTACACTAACTATGTATGGTTTAACACTAAAATATAGAAGGAAAAAATAGCATGACCAAATGATAATGATGATAGTAAGTTACTGACTTATCGACATGAGTTGTTTTTCTTCTACCCTGTCATTCTTTTGGGTGAAGATGTTTTAAAAGCTAAAATGGAACACGATGTTTAACAAATATGATTATTTTAATTTTTGATTTTAATTTCAGGACTGTACATTTATGTATGGTTGGTGAATTGCAATGTGGTATTGGGTTACCGTGGTTAACCATACATGCAGAGCTGCCTTACCCTGCTGTAATACTTGGTTGGAAAACAAGCGAGTAGGTTGAATTGCATGAATGGGTCCCCCGTTACATATCAAAGACAAGTAGATCCCGGAAATATTATGCAGAATACTAGCTCTTTCTGTATTGTCAAAAGCTGTACAGCAACCAACCACTCTGAATTATGGTGGTTTTCCCCCTCCCT
>JAAAKB020123660.1:0-12734 GCA_010014835.2 Apostichopus leukothele | reverse complement strand
TTGCTTCGGCTGTTGATTGGCTGTTGACCAAGTTCGGGGCCATCTTCGTGCGAAATTCAAAATTCCTTATTCGTATGGCCATCTGGTGTCAATATCGCGACAGTGTGACGCCTGCATTAGGAACAGTAAGATTAACCATCACCTTATCTTAGATACAATTTTGCCAAACAGCTAAGAAATCTTACTCCCGTTGGGAGATATTTGCCTATTGCAATTTCAATCTTTCTTTACCTAGTGTGTGAACAAGACTCAATGACAGCATGAGCCATATATACTGGAAGATTCATTGGCATTTTCCTTCATTAAAATGTAAACTTTGTTTCCTGTAAGAGTGATTGGATTTGCAAATGTGGAATTTAGAAGACGAAGTTTTTATCTGACCTCATACTTGGGTTGGTTTAGGTAACATCACTGCTTACATTCACTTTAAAAGTATTAAGAGAAACACAAAGTGAATGTGAATGTCCCAGTGCCTTGTTGCCCTATGACATCACACATTGATAATATGGCACAGTCTTCTGACATGCCTTTTGAACCACAAAATCTCCCTGATGGGGAGCAAGATGATATTCCTTATATTTTTGGTGGAGATTTTCATCACAAACATTACAATCATGTATGCATTGAAGGTACCATGAAAAGCCTTAAACTGATGGTGAGCTTCTCACCCACTTCTCACCCATCATCCTTTCAGAAATCGGATGGTACAAGTCCTGAGTTAGGTAGTACTCTGGCATAAAATCCCTATATCAAGGAGGTAGGGGACTGTGATGGAAGTATAAGCCAGTGGCAGAGATATCTGTAAACTGCCATTGGATATCTATATACAAAGGCATTGCCCCTTTCAGTACCCAGCACTTGCATGGCCTTCCCTCCTTTCGCTTGCCCAACTTTACAGATGGTCAGCTTTATAGTTTACACTAACAGATTTTCTTCCCTTTTTATATATTGAATGAGCAGTACTGCAAAGGCCTGTAGTCTGTGTATTCACTACGACTCTGTCTCATAGTTCGGTCTATGCTGCAACATTCTTCGGCAACAACTTAACAAGGATTATTAATAGTGCAAATTAAATGTAAATTATTCAGCAACTGTGGTAATTTACAGTTGTTCTTTGTTTTTGAGTTCTTGTAATTGCATTATATAGATGTGTGTATTCCTGTAGACCTGTGTGCTGTGTATAAGCTTTGTACTAGGTGGTTGAATATACTAGCTGTAGTTCATATTCTGTAGTAGACAGCTGTACTGTACTTCTCATTTCCTCTTTGGTTTGTTGAGATATTTTGTAAATATGCTGGTAGGTAAAGTGGCATTGTTGCACAAGTTGTGGAGGACAGTACTTTGATACTACAGTATCAATCATAAATCAGTGTTTGTGAACGAGTAGATGTTTATAACACAGGTAATCTATCTCTAGTGGATATCAGATGTTGATGACCATAGAGTGCCAGTATTAACACACCTTTAATGAACTTGGACATCCTGTTGTACAGATTGAATATGTCTGGGAATGAAGCAGATAAGTATGTATTTTTTTGCTTAAGAATTTAAAGCTATAGCATTTTTTCTTTGGTAGTCATGAGTACTGCATGTACTGTATAATAACACATTATGTGTATGATGCAGATGGAAGACTGCCAATCAAATTTGAACATTTTCTAAACTTTTTCCTTTTTCTTTAATAATTAATTTGCTATTATAGGAAACTAAATACCTAGTGTAAATTGAATTTTGCAATGCTATTTCTCTGGTTTTCTAGTTCACACATTGGACTCCTAAGGTACACAGTTCAGGGAGTAATTGAAATAGTATAGTCTGTTCAACCCTTTATTTTGGAACATACAATTCAAGGTAAAGTTTACAAGGGAACAGTGCAATCACAAGTTTAAGAGATTAGGTAACCATAAATTGGTATTTTGCTGATTAAGAATACTAAGGATTTCAAGGTTAATGTGAATAGTGATGAAAGAAAAGGCCATTCACTGTTTTGATGTTTTTATTTCATTTAATTAAGAAATATGATATAATTAGGTGTCTTTGATGGAAGTTTTGCCTTTTTCCTTTTACTCTTTCCTTCTATTGTTTATTTAATGTTTGTTCTTAAATGATATCTTTTTTTTGTAGAATTTTTAAAGAAAACATATTGAACCTATCCTTACATTCATATCAAATATGAATGTAAGTAAGTAAAGTTTCTTAGTACTGGGAGGAAAGAGACAGGAGGTATAGAATGAAGGGAGAGGGGGAGGGAGGGGGGGGGGGGATTGTTACAGTAGGTACTCTGTCATTAAGATGCTTCAGTTATATATGCCTTCTAAACCTTTTTCGATGACACTGTATATCCTAGTTCTGAGCAAGACCTCACTAAACTTAATATTATTCTGATAGTGTGTTGGTACTTTCACTTTATTGTAAACCGTCTGAATTGTCAGCAACAAAATCAAGCAGGCTGCAATATTTTAAAAGGCAAAATGTGAAGTAACATAACCATATGATGGTGGTTCTACGTGTGCTCGACAGAGCCGTGATGCCACCAAGTGGTAGGATGCAGTTGCCATTGGCCAGTACAAATCAACTCTCCTCATTTATTCCACAATGCATTTATGAAACTCCATAACTTATATTTCAAAAGCTCGAGCTTGCCTGTTTGAAACGTTTTGTTAGGACTGTTCGGGTCTCTTGCCTTATCCATTGTATTGCTTTAGGATTGTTTTTACGTGTCTTTATGATTTTATATTTTTACATATTTTTGTATACTATTGACTGGGAGCATTGAATAACCCTTTGTAGGGTTAATCAAGTTGCTACTATCCTTTTGTTAGTGAGCCAGGTCTCACTCTTAGTTTCTTCATCATTTGGTGGGCGCATGGCCATCATTTGGTGGGCGCATGGCATGCCAATAGGTGCCACAGAAATACCAAATATTATCACATGTTATATATTGACACGTAAAGTGAAGTATGGATGATGTTTGAACAGGTACTAGAGACTGGGTCATTGCAAAACTTTATAAACATTAGCATTACTTTTTCCTCTTTCAGACTTGGCACAGGCTGGTCTTTTCATACAAATGCTGGCACAAGACCTGCAAAGACAGAAGCCTTAAATGGTGATGAAAAGAGTACCATTCAGAAAGTGATGGAACGAGCTGACACACTGGAAAATGCAGAGCAAGAGAGAATAGGGTATGGAGTACAAATGTTTACTTTTCAAAGTTTCACAGTTACACAATAGTTTCTTCTATGCAGTACATGTTTTCACAGTTAGAAGTGGTGTGACTATGAATCACAATAATGTGAAAAGAGTTGAAAACACATACAATGCATTGACAAAGTCTGGTATTGCACTGGGAACGTGATGCCTTAGTTCTTACTTTTTGCTATACGTAGTCCTTAGATTTCCAATTACTAAATTTGCCGTTCTGTTAATGGAACTTCAAATGCTCGTTGTCCAAAGATGACCTGAAAAATTGCTTAAATTGATTCCTGCGAAACTGTACTCCTATACTAGCTGGTCGTTTTTTTCCTTTCATATGTTTATGATTATGTTTGATCAAATGAATATAACAAGCAACACTCTTTCTTTAAGTTGTCATGGGATTAAATCTAGCCAGTACTTGCTTTGGTAGTTCTTGCTTTAGTCGTTAATGTGAACTATGTTAGATCCAGAAAACATACTGTATACAAGATCATTGAAGTAACATGTTTACATAAGCCCATGTTATGATATCATCAATTAATGCTGTGCAGCAAGTAACTAACAAAGCTAGTATTTAGTTGCTGAGTTTGGCCACAAAACATCATTTTTTATCTGGATATTTGAAAAGAGGGAGTGGGAGGCCCTAACTATCATCAATAAATTTAAAACAATAACCATATTTGAAGCTGAGACTATTTTGAGTTCATCACAAGAACAATAATTGTAAATGGTCTGACAAAAAAGAAATTTGGCTACTAATCACTAAGCCATTGGCTTACAGGTCCAGTGTAAATATAAGGTAAAACTGCAGAAGCTGTGATTCATCTTTTTTATGCAATTGACTCATTCGTTCATTTAATTTTTATTCAGATCAGTAATACAAATATGATAAATAAATGTAATATTAAAGAGCGTGCAGTTTGAACAGTAAATCAAGTATAATGTTATAAATATAATGTAATTGGTGCTAGGCATGACATGAACATACTCCATGAAGAACAAAAGAAAACATTACTCAACGGATGAAACAAAGCACAAGATATAGCTCAAAGAAAGTGAGGAACCCAAGGAGTATAAGTCACCCCTTCCCAGTGAGCTGTTCCACTCATCCTATAAGAAATGTTTCCCCTCCCTCTAGGAGAAATGTTTCCCCTCCCTCTAGGAGAAATGTTTCCCCTCCCTCTAGGAGAAATGTTTCTCCTTTAGAAGAAAGTTTTCAGAGCTCACAACTGGAAAAGTGAATCCCAACATCTTACCTTTGACCTGCATTACTGACAGTCACTCCCTTTTTGATACCCTGTATGTGGGTGTATGTGGGTGAGAAACGCTTAAGGATTGAAATAAATGGAAAGAACTTATGCTTTTGGGTCATATGTGTCGCTGGAGTGAGGCTAAAACTCAAGTAGCAGATTGTCTGACCAAGAGAGGAGCTTCTTCCTCCTGGACTCCTGAGATTAATTGAAGAAGGATGCTACTAACCAGCTTGCTGTATATAGTGTATATTAGTGCTGATAGTCAAATTTTTCTTTTGTAGTTGATTAATCGCATAGCTCTTCCTGCAATTACTCGGTTACAGGTACTGTGAAACCATGCAGTATGAAATGCTGATAACATAAGAGGATTCCTGCAGTTAAATCACACCTTTATTTGTGTTTACAAAATGCAATTAAGAAATGTAGCTTTCCCTTAGCTATAGTAATACATGAAGAAATGTTTTACTAGAACAATTTACAGTAATAAGTAGGGAAACATCAGGCTCCATTCATTATCTACAGTGGGCCTACTTAATTAAAAGGGGAGCTGTATGTGCCACCTGGCACAATGTTACACTCCAATATGTTGTGGTCTACAGTTCACTTTATGACAGAATGTTTGCAGCTAGTCTTCAATCAGTTTAGAGCAAGTGTATATCCACTCCCCTAAGCTTCATACTAACAGCCAATGTCAGGTAATTTGGTGTTGTATATCCACTCCCCTTGCACATATATAAAGCTACATACTAACAGCCAATGTCAGGTAATATGGTGTTGTATATCCACTCCCCTTGCACATATAAAGCTACACACTAACAGCCAATGTCAGGTAATTTGGTGTTGTATAAACTCTACCAGCCAATGTTCAGCATCGTGAGTCAATAGCAGCATGCATAAAAAACATTCACAGAACTTAAGAAGATCTGCTTAAAGAATTTTTTCTTTTTTGATTGTTTGGCCCCCAAAATGGAAACTCAAATGACATATGGTGAATGATGCATGGTCATCTAGAAGGCCTCTTTTTTTCTGACCTCTGTGAAATTTCAAGACATGGAACAGAGTTGTTGACTTCATTCAGGATAAATAATACTGCGTGCCACCTTATGTGAAGTACATTAACATCAAAACAAATTGTCTTGAGTTTGATTATCAATTTGACCATACCGACTGTTTGCTAAGGGTGATCAGATTGATGAATTGAATGAAACCTATAGCTGATAAAGCTCTATGATTTGGGGAAATAAAATAAAATTTAAGCAGTAAAGCAAGAATTATTCACTAGATTATAACATAATAAATTTAGAAGGTATTAGACATATTTGAAAATAGAATTTTAATAGACTCATTTCTGATTTGTGAACAGAAGATACCATTCATTATTTGTGTGTTATTGTAAAGATGGTTGGGAATGTGAAAGAGATACAACTGTATCACATTTCTCACAAGGTGCATTCATTTCTCCCACTAAATACCAAAACAATTTCTTATCTAGCACAGAATAGTGGCATAGCTATTAGTAAAGTACACTAAGTTTTAGTCTTATGGCAAGTACAGTATCTGTGGATTAATTAACAGATCAGAATATGTTATCATCTTTAACTATCATTCTTATATCCTACACATTACTGTAATAACATATATATATTGGAATCATAATCAGATTTGTCTACCCAAATTACAGCTTTTGCCTGTAAATCACTGATAGTTACCTACCTTTGTGGTAATTTAACAGTGCCTGATGCATTTAGCTATGACTCAGCTGTATGTATAGTACTGATGTCTCGATTCACATGCACACATTAAACTATCACCACCTCCAGAACTCAACTGTTTTCATGTTTTTGATTGGTCTGTTACACTACTGTACAATATACACTGAATATAGACAGAACAGTAGATTTATGTGGCTTAATTTTCTTTGAGCTTTGTGTCTAGTAATATTAAACAGTCCATATTGAAGTAATGCGTTTGTAATTGTGAAAAAGTTAAATCTAAGGATTATGGATGGTAACATTTGCACTTGAATCTTATCCTTTTACAGAAGACTTGTGGAACGATTGGAAAATATGAAAAAGAATGCCCTTGGTAATGGCAACACCCAGTGTATTCTTTGTGGCGATGAGTTTGGACTTCTAGGAGCGTCACCAATGACTTGTCATGATTGTCACAAGGTGTGTATACACTTAAAACATGAATCTCTGCAGAATAACATTGTTACATTAGCTGACTCCATAGCTTTCGCTACAAGATGTGATTGGTGAGGTGATAGGACCATTGTGTAGATAGTGTATGAGCAACATAAGATGTATCAACATGACTAACATGTGGATGATCTATTGCTAACAGCATCAGGAACCCAATTCAGTCATGATGGTGTCTGTGTGTGTGTACTTGTATGTGTGTGCAAGAGTGCATTTCTTTTGTATTCTGACTGACGAATTTAACAAAAGAAGTCCAAGTCCTCATTTGAAGGAATCACCATGTCCTCAGAAGAATTCTGTTGTTCAAGGGGTATTTTTAAGGTTACGGTACGTGGATCCGAACATTGGAAAAACAATAGGGTCCTCAGTCTGAATGTAAAACACACTTGTTTTGTACATGTGTAATGCAATGTAAACATCTCAGGAACCATATTCATTTGATTCATGTCTCATGCAGATAGCAGATATGCTGTAGATGTGCCCTAAATTTGTTTTGACAAGTATGTCATGCATGATAATGTGTGGCTTGGGCACATAAAGCAAAGTAACAAGCTGAAACTATGAAATATAAATATTTAAATCAATTAATAAGCATGGTGAACAGGAAATAATTTTATAGTTTTAAATAAAGCCTGTTAACACGATATCTTTCAAATGGTAGATTAAATTCATTCATTTATACCCTATTAGCTAGTAGTCCATAAGGAACTGAAGATGTGTAACATTGTTTTTCATGTCAAGTCATGTGCTTATTAATACCATGGGTCGAGCATAATGACAAAAATTCAATTGGTTGTCAATTTCATTAGAAGTTTATGATGAGAGGTGCTTCACCATAAATTTCTAGTTTCATTATCAATTATCTTACTTACAATTTACTTCTTGAAAAGTGAAAACCATAAAGGGTTTTTGATTTCTGGTCTCTGGATGGGATAATTGGGTATCATCATTACTTGATAACCCATGAATATAACAAATTGTGACAAAAGCTGTTTACACATCATCTTCAAGTTGCTGCTATTGGTCATACATGTCACTATCTTGTATAATGGTCGGCAGATTTGTTATCCAAATTATGCTTGGAATTGTACCAGTACAGGTAGACGTAACATGTCAGTCCGTCAGTCCTGTCCTGCTAAATAAAAGCATCCGCACAGATGCTTAATTTGTACCATTAAATCCTCCATAAAACTTCAAACTTCACTTCAAATGGAAAATCATACTTCAAGAGATGATAACAGCTCTCTGGATATTGTTGAATTGCCTGAAGGGTAACTGTATGTCATAACTGCAATATTTCAGACCGTTATAATTTATTCTTTGTCATTGTGTGTCTATTAATATTCATGAAATGCTTCTCAAGGTCACAGCTAGCTAGTGCTTCGTGTTTTATACATTTCTAGCAGTATGGATTGTTGACAGTGTTTGAAACACCCAGTAACATTCACATGTTCAAGAATCCAAACAGCTTTTGGGATCTTACATGTAGAAATGTGATCATAAACAGTACAAATTGATATGGTTACTTCAGCAAAGAAACCTTGGTAGTCACCCCTAAATGTAGAAATGTGATCATATATAGTACAAATTGATATGGTTACTTCAGCAAAGAAACATTCGTAGTCATATTTAAATGTAGAAATGTGATCATATACAGTACAAAATGATATGGTTAGTTCAGCAAAGAAACATTCGTAGTCATACCTAAATGTAGAAATGTGATCATATACAGTACAAATTGATATGGTTACTTCAGGAAAGAAACATTCGTAGTCATACCTAAATGTAGAAAAGTGATCATATACAGTGCATATTGATATGGTTACTTCAGCATAGAAACCTTGGTAGTCATACCTAAATTTACAATTCATTTATTGACTTTCGTACTTGTAACATGTGGGAGTTGCTTGGCTCTGTCTGTTGGATTTGCAGACGATTCAAACAAAGTAATAGAGCATAATTCACTATATCAATTGGTTTAGTCATTATAACACAAACTTTGTACTTTGTCAGACTTTTAATGTCAAACATCTCCTAAAGATGATTTCTTTTTCTAGAACTTTACATTCTTCTAAATGATTGAAGCATCTATGTTACTCTTCAGAACCTTCATGTGTGATTTTATAGAAATGTTGATAGTTGGAATTTGTTTGTACATGTGATTCAAGTGTTATTACTTTAACATAATGTACAGTAGCTGGGTTTATGCTCTGAATTTGCCATATCAAAGTCATGGTCCGGATGGAATCCCTATTCATGAGTTTTAGGAATGTTCAGCTTTAAGTAGTGTGTCAGATATTTAGAGAGTGTTTTCACCTTAAATGTATTCAGTCATTGCAATAAGTGTAAATACTGGTACGTATATATTTACCAGTGGAATTGTACCTCCAAACTATCTTCATAAGAAACAACTACCATAGTTTGTACCCAGTAAATTTTTGATGAAAACAGATTACTAGCAGCTTATTACAAACATATGTAGCAGGATTTTAATATCTATCCAGACTGTGCGAAACTTTAGCGCAGACATATGTAACAGTTATTTTAATTTGTAAACAGGGTTCAAGAAACTTAAACACATTCCTGTTCAGCTGTAGATTTAAGCTGCAGTAACAGGTTATCAGAACTTAGACTTTTAGATTCCGATCAGTGATTGAAATCTCACTCTCTTTAATTTTGTTTGATCACAATTGTTTCCAACAAGGTTCACAAGTTTATTCTAAAACTTAGACAACCTCCAAGATACGTTCACCAAATGAATCTTAATTAGGGAATAATTGAGATACTTCTTCATAGGTATTAATCAGATGCTAAAGGGAAATTGGAGTTGTGCAAATGTAATGAGATGTTGTTAGGTATTTATGTTGAATGATTGTGGTGAGATATTCCTTTTTGGGATCTGTTCATAATGTGCAATGAGATGTTGATAGGTATTTATGTTGAATGATTGTGGTGACATTATACTGACATATTCCTTTTTGGGATATGTTTATAATGTGTAATGAGATGTTGGTAGGTATTTATGTTTAATGATTGTGGTGACATATTCCTTTTTGGGATATGTTTATAATGTGTAATGAGATGTTGGTAGGTATTTATGTTTGAATTATTGTGGTGACATATTCCTTTTTGGGATCTGTTCATAATGTGTAATGAGATGTTGGAAGGTATTTATGTGGTGACATATTCCTTTTTGAGATCTGTTCATAATGTGTAATGAGATGTTGGAAGGTATTTATGTTTGAATTATTGTGGTGACATATTCCTTTTTGAGATCTGTTCATAATGTGTAATGAGATGTTGTTAGGTATTTATGTTGAATGATTGTGGTGAGATATTCCTCTTTGGGATCTGTTCATAATGTGCAATGAGATGTTGGTAGGTATTTATGTTGAATGATTGTGGTGACATTATACTGACATATTCCTTTTTGGGATATGTTCATAATGTGCAATGAGATGTTGGTAGGTATTTATGTTTGAATGATTGTGGTGACATATTGATGTTGCTTTACTGCTCTAGATTGCTGTGTATAACTGTACTTTGGGACTAAAGAAACTTTAAGGTATATTGAAATGTTTGACTCGGATACCTTGATAGAGCTTATGTTTTTGTATTTTCACAGTGTGTTTGTACTAAATGTGCAGTGGATACTCTCAACAGCTTCAAACAGCCCATCGTTCTTTGCAAGATCTGTAGTGAGACAAGAGAGGTATGAATCTAACAAGGTTAAAGTAAGCATGATCTTGCCATCTTGAGCAGAACTGAATATCAAGTTCAGTATGGGTATTATGTGCACCACTCCATCAGACATAAAATATATCTAGCCTGGATTTTGTGAGTATAGTTTACTGATATGTTGGGGATGCACAGTTGTATGCTATGATCTCTCAAGGAAATACAATTTGAGTCTTTCAAGATCTATCCATAATGTTCGAGAATTGACCAGAATTAGCTTCTTTTGTTCCCAATTATTTTCATTTGGCAGTGTTCTTTTAACTAGTAACTAAGAGACATGTTTTGTATAGGATCTTCTCCCTTTTTGACAAGAAATGCAATATAAAACTCATCAAAGACATAATATTACATATAGTTAATACCAAGCTCTATGTATTAACCAATCTATGAGTATAATACTTGAGAATTCATTACTGACTGTAATGTAGAGAGATATGCAACACATATACAGTAGGAATGGAATCATAGAAGTGAGAAACATGCAGTTGTATTAACCATTGCATGATATCTATACCTCTGTATTAGGAGAGCATTACATTCAGTTGTAGTCAGTGTTTAGCATTATCAGTGCTACCCTGGTAAGATAAAATGCCCGTTCCTGAGTGACTTACAGTCAAGGCTCCTTTATACCATCATCCTCCTTAATCTGAAAGGGAAAAAAAAGTGTTGCTGCTTTGCACTTAATTGACTTTGAGACAGGTGACCTTTTATTACTACCACCCTTGTGAAGTGAAGGCCTCAGTTTTAAGTAAATGCCAAAGATATGTGCCTTATCTGAAGACTGATAGTGACAAATTAAATTAAATTCACAAAGCTGAGAGATGTGTGATTTCCATGTGACATCAGGCTCTGCAGAGAGTGCAGGTATTGACCAACCATTAGAAAGAATAGGTAATGTGAGTGTTGCTGAACATTACAGACTTAAGATAATCATAGATGAAGACATTGGAATGACACTATTACTGTACAGTGGCAAATGGAATTAATGTATTAATGTACTAAGAATATACTAAGTTGTTGAATTGCATGGAAGTGGTATAGAGATGAGCTCTTTCTCTCTCAAACCTCTTGTCTAGTACCTTATACTGTATGAAGGTGTTTATCAAATTTTAAAATCAAATATCTTTGATTTAGTTTATGACGTGGCTGTTTTTGAAAATGTTTCTTTTCTTTGTGAGGATTGAAACATTTGTAATAAAAACATTCCGATTTTAATCAGTATGTATTTTAACGATTTGCAGTGGTGGTAAAACTAACGATAACATTCACATGTAAAGGAAAACATTTTGGTGTGAAGATTAGCTGGCATTTGAATTGCATAAGAATGGTTGCACATCTCTTTATGAACATTTGAGTTGTAACAATTGCACATGTAACAAGTTAAACTTGCAGGCAGTTTGTACAGTAGATACCACCAAATTATCTTTCCCCTATTTACTTGTCTTGCCACAAAATTAGATTACTTGGCTGATTTGACTGATTCAGCCATGATCACTGAATTCTTTAGAGCAGGAGATATTATTGAGAGTTTGAATATTTTACATTGTAATATCAATATGACCTTCTGTGTTTGAAGACAGGGAAAAATAATACAAATATAGTCTAGGTTAGATCTAAATATTTTCTTAAAATAAAAAAATCTATTAGTAAACTGCGTACCACTAAATAGCCTGTGTAAGAGAATGTGTAAAAGTAAGAGGGCCTGACGTTTCGATCCTAGCAGGATCTTCTTCAGAGGCTTAATTACGAGTTACAGCAACAGAAGGGACAAATACACGCACAGAATGCAGACTGGTTAATGAGCAGGGTGAACACAAAAGAGAAAGATGTAAGAGGATTAGTAGACAAGGGATGGAGAAGAAAGAAACCAACAGGGGGGAAGAGGAAAGGTAGGAGACAAACTGTAGAGGACAAAGAGAGGATTAAGGGAAGAGGGTGGGGAGTAAACTAGAGAAGGACAAAGAGAGAAAAGTGTGGAGAAAAGAGATGGAAGAGAGCTAGGAGAAGAGGGGTGACAATGGGAGAAAACAAGGGGAGATGGAAGGGTGGGGCAGAAGAAAGGTTAGTCATGTCCTTTCTGAATGTTGAGCCCATGAGGTTGAATGGTGCGAAGGTGTTGCATACACACTCTCTCTCTGCTGATTCGTACTAGGTCAGGACGGCTACCTAAGTATTCAATCCCCTGTAGGCAGTGGCGGAGCTAGGGGTATTGGTTTAAGGGGGCGAGAATGGTCTGTAGGGCCGCTTTGACACTATCTAAGCGGAGCGCCACCACGGGTTGGCGCGGAGCGTACAGAATTTTTTTTGAGTAAAGATACTCCCTAGATCGCCGGAAATGACCCTT
>JAAAKB020123550.1:0-12735 GCA_010014835.2 Apostichopus leukothele | reverse complement strand
ATTTCTTAAAAACTGTTTGAGGATGTTCCCACAAGGTACCCAAGTAAGTGCCATCCCAGATGAACTTTTGACAAACACGTAAACTCTTAGACTCATACATAGCATACATGTGGCTAATAAATCAACCAAACACTCAGAAAATGTTGTGATATATTTTACCGGAAATTTTTCTTTTCAGTCGTCTTTGAGAAGGCCAAGGCAGGTACTTTCAAAAGTTCTCAGTGAAGCACATCACTTCAAAATATGGTACATATACCGTATCGTTGACTCGAGGAAAATTTCTAAACCGTGAATGCTTCGATAAGTTCAGCATTTCCTTGGGGAGGGCAATGATAGCATTTCAAAGGGGTAATGTAAAGGCCGGCCGCCAGTCATGTGACTTGTACATGACTAGGCCTGACAAACTTGTCATGTATGCGATTGTAAGAGGTTGATTTATCTGGCGAGATTGTTGTTTCTCCTACCGCACTTACTTAACACATCCCTGGTATAACAACGAAATGTACAGTACTGTTGTGCTCATGTTAAAGTATCACTGTGATAATATATTGCACATAAAGCCATTTACACTCAGTCTTTGGCAATTATATTAGGAACATTTACTAATTTAATTTAATAGTACCAAATACAACTTTAAGGTTCCTTTGATATTGTCATTTTACCTGTTGAATGTTTTCAATTTTGCAAGGTCAGTAAAACTGACTCCTTCGTTGTCCCTTTCAGTAAACCACAAAAGGATAGGATGATGAACTTAGAATTACAAACAGGAAAGATGTGAATTTATTTATTCTGCGATTTATTTATGCTTGCACGCATGCATACAGTAGTCTCACAACCTCATGTTTCTTACCTGTTGTTCTTTACTTTTTAAGGGATGTTTGCTTATATATTAAATAATAAAGTTTTCAGAAAACATACAAAATGATACTTCTAGGCTCAGACTGGCCTACCAGCTGAACTAATTAGGCTACAAACTTTTCAGGGGCTCAGTATATGATTTATTAATGTTGTTTCCTTTAAAGAACCTATAAAGTGAGACAATTAAGGGTAATGTCACTTGATGGTACTACTGAAACTCACTTTTGAAATACTCAAAAACTGTGTTGCTCAGTCTGTGTCACCGTGACAACATTTGAAACAATAAAGTGATTGCGAACCTTTGTTTATCAGATACATAATTATTTCAAACTTTCAGGTTTAAGGCTTCTACATAAAGCATGTTTTTTCATGTCCATCACTCTTGCAGGCTCATTGTATCTGTAATCCCTTTAAAGGACCAGAAAAAGCGCAGGAACACTATTCATAATCAATCATCCAAATTTTGCTCGCTTGCTAATACCCGGAACTTGCAAATTCTGTATAAACCTATACATCCACAGCTGTGAACTAGACGGTTTTTTTTCTCAATCCACAGTTGGCCATTTCTCCTCCAATGACATGCTCTGTCCCAGTTCTGATGTAAAAATAATTAGTTATCTTTAGACAAGAAAAATGAAATAATAAGTAACACGATCAAATTGATATGACTCACCAAGACATTTTACATTGTTCAGCATTACAGCAGGTTTTCAATCATGTCACTGCACACAACTGCCTCTCATACACTGCAAATCACTTCCATCAATTGCTGCCTGCAAGATATTTAAAAAAAAATTCATCACTTATATAAATTGGATAAATAATGATCTTCAGCTAGAAAAACCAAATGATTTTGTTTTTAAAATAGTATGCATGTTGTCAATTAACCTACTTCAATCAAATTATTGATCGCAGTCACTGAATAAAATTGTGCGTAGATTTTCTGTTAGTAGACTTCTGCCTCGAGACTGAGACTTAACTCTTCAGCAATCACAGCTGCTGCTGCTATAGTGTCTTGGGTATTAAGATATATCTCACACTAGGCTAGTCAGTGCTAGAGGTAGTAGGTTCCTCTTACCACTGCAGACAAATAATACAATAGCTCTTTTTGAAGAGATTTTTACTGTTTACTCAAAAGCTCCGACCCATTCAGAGCTTAGCAAAACTGAGACCAAGAAAGTCTGAAGAGAAGAAAAGAAAACATGGTGAGTGTTTTTTGGTGCAGATTGCTCAGTCATACAGAGTTGGAAAGAGGAATTAAAGGAACAACACAAATATACACAAATATACTATATATAGAATAGTAGAGATGTGGGGACATAAATACCATCTGCATGGTACTGGCCAGAAATTTCTCGAAAATAACTTAATACATGACCCTCTAATAAAAAATCTACTCCTTGAATATGTAATCTCAACCACTCACTCTAAGCTTAAATTAAACAGAATCAAAAGAAATGGCTACAGACTTAAATATATTTTTAAAGCCTTACTCTACCTGAGGAGGAAGATGAGATATCTTCGAAAACGTTCGAACAAACATGACGCTTGTAAATATTTTTGTTTTGTGTTGCTCATTTATTTGGTTCTGTAAAAATGGGATATAATGAAGTTGGGGAAAAAACTACCTCTAATTTTTCCAATTAACTTCAAAAGTTTCTGCGTGCATATTTTCTTTCTCTTTGCGTTTGTTTGTCTCAGATATAGAAACATTGCTGCCAAAAATCCATTTATAACTATTATTGAGCATTTTCGGGTCGAGGAGATGAAGATGCAAGGCTTAGCATACTATATTTTACCCGATTGGCGCCTCTTGGGTTTGTTTATTGTTTATAGACACGATATAATTGTTACTTGACCTTTTCAAAGAAATCCAATTCAGTTTACCAGTATTTCAGTCCTAGCGTTGTTTTCTGCAATACCGTTTCGTCCGTCGATTAGAATCATCAAAACATTCAAATTAAAAGACTAAGGGTTTATTAAAGGCGAATATTGTACTCGTGCAGGACTATACCATTTCTTGCAGTCTTGTTGAGGAAGCTTAAAGAAAATCATCAACGCGTATGAAAAGATAATGAAAACAGAGAACAGAATTCCATTTATAATATGTTTATTGATAGATTGTTTGATTGATAAGTTAAATCACACAAACCCGATGGTGCAATGACATATTAATCATATCAATAACAAAAATTGCCCCAGCTTTGAAGATTATACAACTGCCTAATGCACCTATATATACATACACAGTTACACAATGCAAACAACTATACGCAGTTACACAGTTTTATGTAGTAAAGCAACTATATGCAGTTTACGCCGTTTTTACGTAGTTGCGCAGTTTACGCGCTGCGTCAAATCGTCAATAATTTCCAGCTAATGAATATCTCTAAAATAATAGCACAAGACTGTCGAGCAAATCTATGTTTCCATACAACAATATTACCACGAAATAGGCCAACTATATTTACTGTTCTTCAATACGTCACTTTGTACTCTCTCATTACCAGCAATCCTAACAGTCCTATAACAACAGCAATCCTGACAGTCAGTAAAATTTAGGTTCTATATGAAATAAACAATTCCTAGGGTCGGCTTGAAGACTACGATATTAACTTAAATCACAGCACTCCCGCGAGGAAGCATAAATAATAAGGTTTTCCTTTAAATAGTCTGACAACTTCAATCGAAAACAAAGTCGATTCCAGTGGGGTAGCCAGAGAGGGATGGGAGCTTGGGAAGTCCGAAAGAAAAAAAATAGCCCAATGAACCTTACACCTTAGTATAAAGCAAAGCCTTTAACTAACAAATAAAATAAAAATACAACTCTGAGTCGAATGCTCTCATGAATGTGTATATTACTACCTACATAAATATTTCTTGATTTGCGGTGTACGAACAAGTATAGGCCTAGTTTTCACAAGGAGTGACGTTTCATTAACTGCTAACATTTCGCCAACAACAGTTTTCTATCGATTGCTAAGCAAAATGCGCACACTGACATGTGTCCTAATCATGACATTATTTTTGCTTGGGGAATACTTCCCCACGCAGAACCAATAATGAAAGTGTTAAGACTTGCTGTGAGGCTGTCTTTACAGCTAGCTGAGCCAAAGCCTCTATGACGTCATCGAGAACTAATGATAAGACTGTCCCCGAGTAACTATGTACTTTATGGACAGTAAAATACAAACAACCGCAAACGAGACTCTTCGCAATGATGTGGTATACATGTTTTATCTTTTGTGAGTTTCTTTTTGAAATAAATACAAAAAAATCACTTTCTCTGAAAGTGAGTAAAATTGAACTGCTTTCAACAGACGTATAAGATAAGAAAAAAATCGCCAAACATAATTCCAAAAAGTGTGAGTAGAGTGAGCATTAAATGCGCTAAATCCTTACTGATGGAAGGGAGCGTATACTTCTATTTTTAGACTGTCTATTGGAACTGAAGCTTCTTAGCATATGTCAATGCTTCACACATTTGCGCACATTTTGTTACATTACCAAAGAACGATTCCATCGACCGGTACTTTCAATTAAGTGCTATTTTTTTTCACGGATCTCTTTTTGAATATTAAGCGTTTTTATAGGATAATGAAACATTATACCGTACTCCCAACGCAAAATGCAACTTGAGAGTTTTATCGCCATGATTTAATTGTAGAATAACCAAAATATTTGGTACGCTTCCTTTGGAGGGCGGCACCGTATATAGGCCTACTATGCAAGATAGCAGCCAAGACGGTGAGCGGTAACGGAACATTGTTAAGGTGACATGAAAACATTATACGCTCGCTTAAACATACTCACAATTATCAAAAACTGCATTATTTGTTGATATTTAACCGACGTCAACAAAATGCAGAAAATAGTCTAATTTATTTACCAGTTTGTATGGTTACTCGCTTTTCAGGTATTTATCAATTTAGCTATATAGTTTCAAACAAAATATGAATTTAACTTTAGTTTGAGAAATTTAACATTTTGTCTAAAACGGATTCTTGATTGCCCCAAGCGATGAGACCCACGCACGATTATTAAAAAGAAAAGACCAGTAACACAAAACACCTAAGCGAAGAATGGAATATTCCCAACCCACAGTGTTACCGTTATTTCCGCGTTATTTGCACGATTTGTGTATTCGAACACGAAGTTCCTGCACCTTTATTAATTTTCCGGTGAATTATAGAAGCGTCTTGGGGTACTTCGGAATTGGATATGATTTACTCACGTTGAAGGTATTTTTCAATTGATCTAGTTCCAACAAATGTGGCTTTCATTTTGTCCCAAAATGATGAATTACACAGAGAATAAGCTTTCTAGTATTCTATAATTTGCGAATTCCCAAAAGATGGGACCCGCGCATGATTATTCACCATTTCTACAGAAAATTCTTGCAATAGTACATCAGCTAACTTTTAAGTTAAATCATCAGATTAAGCAAATTTTTGAAATATGAATTGATTGATGAGTCCCGATTGTCGAAACAAGCATGCTAACATGTTAACAACCCTATACTCAACATTGTGACGGAAATTTAAAGGTTAATAATTGCTCCAAGCTTTGAAAGTATATTTTCCCTTCAGGTTTGGTATACCTCCACATATTATTTCCAACATAAAACAAAACACTTACCGCAAACAACTATATATAGTCTACATTATATACCAGAAAGGAAAATGAGTCGAGGATGGATTTAAATCGCTGGATAAATCATTATTTATATACTTGAAGGTGCGCCGAGGATCTTTAACATTTCATTAGATATTCAGTCGAGGCAGGACTTTATATCCTGACAAAATGAAAGGTTTTACACGCTTCAATCCGAATGTCTCATGTCCGCATCTAAAACTATTTACAAATTGCACACGATCAATCGACGTTTGTTGTATATTCAACCGAGAATAATACAATATGTAAATCTGAGATGAGAGCTAAGAATAAATGAACACAAATCTTACTACAATCCTACACAGGGCAATAGATCCCTTACAGGATTAAAACTTCTTTAAACATCAGTTTAGAGTGTTTCCGAAACAGATGGCAGACCAGCGGCCCGTCTGTCTCTCTGTAATCGCCAGCAGACCATATGCATTACAGCACGTCTGATGTTTCTATTACCAAACCCGTATATATATGGATTCAGAGCGTAGTTTGCGAATAACATGCTGTGGATGACCGCGAACTGTTTAAAGTCGGGCGTGCCAGATATCACATTTGTAAAGATATAAACTACATATGGTATAAAACTTAACGAATAAAGAACGACAATTGCAAATATTACAATGGCTGATTTGATCTCTCTATTGAACATTTTATTCCGCTGTTTCCGCTGGACCGAATAAGGGAGATTTTCGCCTACGGTAGCGGCGATGGTCCGATCACCAACTGTCCCTGTAGTACTAGTAGTCGTTCGAATTTGGGCGCGAGTTGCCATGGACACGCAATCGTAATGATTCCTGTTTTCTGTATTATTTCGTATTGCGTCAGACTCCTCGCTTGATATAGGTTTATGATCCTTACCCTGAGTACCATCATCATCGTGATCCGTACATTGTGAAGTATCAAATTCAGAAAGTGCTCTTGTAGAGTTATGGTGTACATGACCTAGATCCAGGTTCTGACATGTGACCTCACGTTCCATTTGTTGTAGATTTTCACCTGATCCAGTTCTTGGATCATGAGATCCATTATTATTTTGTAAGATTTGCGGTTCTCTCATATGATTCTCTAAGATGGGTGAGTGTTTTCTCAAGTTCTCTCCATTGACTGTAATTTGGTCACCTGTGTTGTGAGGGTCGTTTACATCAGCTGTTTTCTCGACGTGACCATTCGGGTGGATCTTATTTCTGCCTCTTGGTATTTCGTGAAGTTGCACCATATTTGTCGCTATTAAATTAAACTGCGGTTTTAGAGCATTGATTTCACGCGCGTGCCTTCTGACGATCATAAAGATGCGACAATAAATCATAAACATGATGGGTATCGGTGCCAGCCAATTAACGCACATCCACACGGAAAAACCCACCGTCGGCGATATAGAAACAAGGGTACATCGGGAATATTTATCTTCAAATGCTCCGCCTTCGTAGCCTATCCATGTTAGGCTAGGGAATATAATACCGGAAGTAATAGAATACGCTGCAATGACCACGAACGTAACTACGATCCTGTTCGGTGTAAGAATGCTATCAGCGGTGAGTGGCCAGCATATCGCGATATACCGTTCCGTAGAAGTAGCCAGCAGACACATGGTGATAGCAACCGATTCTGTAATACCGACACAACCTATTGGTAAACAAGCAGCTTGGCCGACGATGATACCGATATCGACCAGGGCTTGTATCGGGTAAAATACGGCACAGTGAATGAAACTAAGAATGAGTAAGCTTATCATGAAATAATTAGATTGGGTTCTCAATCTTCGCTTCGTAATAAATGCAGTTATGACGACGCCATTACCGAGTACTCCCACGAGAGATATTGTTACGTTAATGGTAAGTATCACTGCTATAAATATGTCACCTTCCATGATGTTATTCCGAAACTACAATTTCCACAACTATCATGAAATAACTCCAGAAAGAAACTGCAGCCGGATCAGGATTTATGGAGTCGCAGAGTTTATCTACACTTGACTAATTTACCCTCTACTGACCCCTAACGAACTCCATTTTCATCTAATTTGGCGTCCTCGATATAGTTTTATTGATTATAAAGCGACGAACTCTATAACATCTAATGACATCGTAGAAGTACAGTTATAGTTGTTCAGTCACCAAACGAGAACATTATATAAGACTATATATATATATGCACTCCACTGCGCGAACGATTCGTAATCTCAGTAGACACCGAATCTTCAATGCATTATCTCAATTCCCTTGAGGGACTACGACAGAGAAACTGCTTACAATATTGAGCAATCCGCGTGAAATTCATTTGGAGTAAGTTCTATAAATTAAAGACTTTCGTAGACGGATATCTTTGTAAAGATAATACGATGACTTGCTACAGTAACTAGTATTTTGACTTGCGATTTAGGCTACAATAGTATACTCTTTCTATCATAGATGAAATTTAATTATCCAGCGGTTTAGATAATAATTTTCTCCATGCCAGCAGGAATTCACGATTAAGCCAAACAAACTGAA
The DNA here is from genome assembly GCA_010014835.2 of Apostichopus leukothele. Taxonomy (NCBI): domain Eukaryota; kingdom Metazoa; phylum Echinodermata; class Holothuroidea; order Aspidochirotida; family Stichopodidae; genus Apostichopus; species Apostichopus leukothele. The sequence continues at coordinate 4,720 of JAAAKB020123550.1, read as the reverse complement.
ACACTGTCAAAAGACTGTGGAAAGAGATTTCCTGTGAGTAATCAATCACTTTCTTGCACCGTTGCATGTAAACAGTTATAGCGAGAAATACTTGGAACTGTTTAATGAAAGATAACAACAATATGCACCCTGCAGGTACATATGAAAATCGGTCGTGCCAATAGCGACACTCTTGGGTTTCGGTAGAGCGGTTTTTCTCCATACACTACAAAGACAAGCAAACGAATCCGCTACCCCATACTCAGATAACAAGTGTCTAGGCATATTGGTAAAAGTTATTCAGTAATTTATCACCCCAACTTCCACCATTCTAATCTTTATTGATGAGACTGAACCGAATTAGATTGACCTAATGATCCCGATTTCAGGCTCAGTTGTCACATTGCTCATAAATCCGTCCTGTAGCAAATAAGACCAGACTACGGGACTATACAACCATTTGGATGAATGCTGTAAACTTTGCCGTTCAAACTGCATAGTTCCACATATCGCCCTGCATCACAATCACACACGAGACGATCAGTTAAGACCACATGATTTAAATCATTTAATGAAGAAGCTAGCCTGTAGGCTATATGTGATGAGAAAATGTTTTTTTTTTGGTTGTTGAAAAATATCGAAATTAAAACGAACACCGTAAAGGTTCAGTTTAGCAAACTGATTCAAGGCGCCGACAACACGAACCTCCGAATAGGACTCAATTAAATTAATCAGAGAACGGAAGTATATATTCCGGTATATCTTATTTTTGGCTTTTAATAATGTTTCATCATGTAATGAAGATATCTAAGTTTTAAACCAAATTCTATTGTTGTCAATGCACGTGCAGTCGTTAATAGCCTATATACCATTAAACAAAACACCAAAGTTAATTCAGTATAAACAAAATCCTTCAAGAATAGTTCCCAATTTCTACAATTCAGGTAACTGTAGTCAAAGAAAACGAATATTGATTTGAGATACACATCTTAACACATCTAAACAAAATAATTTCTTTCCAAGATGAATTCAGTGTATCAATAATGAACGGAGTATCTCACTCTATAAATAATAACAAAGCTGCAAATTTCAGGCATTCCACGTGAAACCCAAAACACAAGTCAATACCCAGATTATACGACAGGCTCGTGATTAGATAAGCGGGGCTCTGAAGAGGAACGAACGCGGATATAAAATGAGTCCATATAGCGATGCCGTAAATAGCCGCGACTTTCCTTTGAGCAGAAACCAAACCAACACGAAAAACAGAGCGGCAAATTGTTATACTTTATAGTCCCACGTTCTAACCAATGCCTCTATATAGGAAACTCGATTCACATGCAGTCTCATAGAAGTTGGCGGTTTGGTATAACCAAAACGTGTTAATAACAATCCAACGGTAGGTCTATTTCGGATTAAATTTCATGATTTGGTGAACAGAAACAAAGGTCGAGCATAAATCTTGTGCACAACGTATATGTCAAATTTTGAGTGGGTAAACTTCAAACAATTTTTTCTTCTTCTGTCAGAAAGAAATATAGTGTAAAATTTCCCAAGGGATAATAATCACCTGTCTGGACTGTTTACAACAGAGACCAGAATATAACAGCGGTACCTATAACGGTTTTGATCATATATAAGAAATCACACAGTCCTAATATAGAAGCGACAACGTTATGTCGCTATCATATGTAAATCATCCATATATCCATCCGTATAAAATTGCGCTACTCGGACTTCCTGTTACAGAACATTTTGATCCAAAGACAGTCATGCGTTTTGTAAGAACATCAATGATCACAAGCTGAACATAGGCTTATATGCCCATGGTTATACATATAAAACACATACTTGTCCTGTTAGTAATGTGAGGTATAAGCGTCATCAAGGAGCTTGGTGTAACATTATTTCTTAACCAGAGCGACCACTAGTATATGTGAAAGATAAGCCTCTTCCTGTCGGGGCGTAAGGTTCCAACCTCCAGATTTTCAAGAAGAATTTTGAAAAAAAAGAGGAATTTAAAATTTGTCTAGCACGATTTTGAAAGAAATTTGGTAGTATATATTTCGTCAAACTACTGAGTCAATTCATTAGTCGCATGTACTTATGAATATGTCGAGTCCGAATCTGCGAAAACCTAAATTCCACTGTCATATTTTGACATAAATATATTGAAATGAGCTACATGGTAATAAAGTATCAACTAAATCTATACATTGACGAAAAAACACACAAAAGTACCTTTCAGTGCAGACGAATTTTTCGACTCTGCTTTAAATTGATTACATTAGCATATACTGGTCCCTTTAGACCTAGATATCTGTGATTATCCACATCTAAGGTAATCTCTCATTTTTAGTCGAAAATCAAACGGCCTTGTTTCTATTTGCTATATACGAAACACGATATATATAAATAGAGAGAGAGCGACGTCTTGATGTTTACTTGATGGATGGAGCTACCCGTATTTGTTATCTCTATAAAAGCTTACAACCCATAGACTCTTTAAAAGCAAATTTGATCTCCTGATTAATTTACATTAAAAGCATCGCGTTTAAGTCTTTTTTCTATTGGCTAAGTGGGCGCGTTAGGGGTGAGTCGTGAAGGAATACTCTATATTTCGGTATTTGCAATCCATCACAAATGAAACCATGAGACTTTTGTTTACAAAAGACGGGTAAAAAATGTTATGCGCACTTTGAATCGACGTTTAACAATTTCTGCCCCATTTGGAGTACTTATATATATAGGAAGTGAGGTAGAGACCGAAACTGGTTAAATGGTACAAATAAATTTAAAAGACAAATAAAGAAATAAAACAAAATAAGAAACATGAAAGCAGAGCATACGCCCTGGCGGAAGTTACATGTGAGACGTTATAATAGAAGCGTTGCTATGGTAATAAGTGTTATATTTGCTTCATTGTAACTGAAGGAGAACAAGTATTACGTTCTTTATAAGAATATGACCTCACTAAAGATATGGTATTCAAATAAAGATTTAAAGGTTTTAACGATAGGCTCAAAGTATATTACGATAGGCTAACGATTGGCTAACATTATATCACGGTCGAGAAATAGTAGATTCCTATACTTACCGCGTTACACTCAATTAAACATGTTTGTACAAATATTTCAATAAATAATAACAGTTAACCAATTGCTCACCTATACTACAAAGAAAAATGTATGTAGGTGAATCAATTATAAACTGGAATGTTGGAATAATCGACGAACGAATGGAACGGAAGAACGGGCGCCCTCATGAAGGAGAGAAAAAGAAAAAGTAAACAAAGATAAAATAATAATAATACCTGTGACAATTATTACTGCATCAAACACTAGCAGATCCTACAGCCGGACGCAACTACAGTAATAACTTTCGCGACCAATCGGCACTCGGAGATGATCGGGTAGAACGAATGGAAATCGGCATCTCTTCGGCCCCTCGGAGCTACCTGTTGTTTAGAGCTTGTAAGCAAGTAGGGCAAGCCATCTCAGGACGATATATTGACGAAATTGGCTTTTAATTAGTATAAAGGCATGGGAACTTACTTCACCTCATGTTTTTACATGCAAAGAATCTCGTACCGCCGTCTTAAACTGTATGAAGATACTTGTTTTGAAATTTCAAGAGGTATTAAACATCTGATGTGTATCTATTAATGGCATAACCATATTCATGTTATTGCCAACACAATCAGTTACGGTAGATGAAAATTCAAATTTGACGAAATAGAGGAGATCAACTGGGAGGTTGTTTGAGATAATTAGTGATAATTAAATTAAACTTCAAATGTTCTACCTAGTAATGGCACAACTGAAACAAATGACAGTAAGACATTAACTCGTGTAATATTGTATCAAGTTTTATTTCCATTCTTGATATCAAGGAACATTTGCATTTTAATATTACCATATTCATTTACAAGCTATTATATATTTTCAAATTAAAATACATTTCTGAAAACCCAAAAAATAAATAATGTTATCACTATTTAACATTGAAAGGAGAAAAAGACCCAAGCAAATTATATTCACACAACCAACAGTAGGAATCGCAGTGAACTATGATACATTATTCAGCAAACACTTCATGACAGGTGACTCGATATTTCAGCTACAAATGAATTCCATCATCTGACGACATTTGCTATCAGATATATGTCTTAAAACCTTAAAACAAAGGACTCATATGGAATGATGATGAATACTTTAGGGAGTAAATGGTAATGGATGTAGAGGCCACCTTCCCCTCCTATACCCTTGTTGCATCTTCGTATAGGCCATCCCCATTCCTCCCGCCCCCACACCCGCCCCAAATAAATAAATAAACTCCTCTCCAATTCCTTCTTCTGGACAAATTGTGTGCTCTGATAACTATGTCCATTGTGCGGAAAAACCGCACAAAAATATTCCTTACGATCCATCATTTCAGTAGGATAACGTTTTCACAAGTCAACTTTTCATATCAATAATTTTGTTACACATTTTGTTAACACCAAAACCGTGATTACTATATGTAAGGTATGACCAACGCAATGCATACATAACACATAGCGCATTTTATTAAGAAACTGGATGTGTTGACGACTAAGGTAACGCGTAATATCGTCATACTTAACCGATTCCTCGTTTTCACAAGTCGTTAATCAAAGCCCTTTTCTACGGAAGCGTAGAAGGGACATTGCATTGACGAGTTACCAACTTGACAAAACGACAATTATTTGCAAATTGACGAG
>JAAAKB020123439.1:0-12736 GCA_010014835.2 Apostichopus leukothele | reverse complement strand
AGTTGTACAAACCTCCAAACCCCCTGGATAAAAGGCGGCGCACAAGGGTTTTGTAAAAGCGCCTCACGAATTGGGGGGGGGGGGGGGGGTGGGGGGCTCCCGAGACCTGTCAGTAAGGCCCTTGTTGGGAATAACTAACCAATTAAACCCGTCCCTCCATCGGAGTTCGTGTCGCGAACATGTCACGAGAACATGTGTACTTATATGGTCTTTGCAGTCAGATCAAAGGATTAACACACATATTTTCTGTAGAAGATTAAAAAAATACAAAGCAGTGAAAACAAACACGTAAGGTCAAGTTCTTCAAATTTATTGACTTCAAGTGACAAAACAGATCTGTTTAAATACCGTAAGTCTATGGAGATAATAACTTTTTGGGTTTTCTTACTGTTTAAAGATTTGTTGAAAGAGAAGGACTTAATCAATCTGCCATGAAATAACTAGTTCGAAATGGTAATGACCTGATTGAAATTATAAACGTGGCACCTTCGCGAAGCGTAACTTGCGGTCCGTTTGGCTGATACGCATAAGTAGATTTCCGAGAACATGAGAAGCGCTGTGGTTATACGGTCACTAAACACGCTGTCATTTATTCCTATCCATCAAACTGATCAACCCAATGCCGATATATCAGTTTACCGGTCATCTTTATTAATATGTAATTATATGTAATCATATTTCATGACAAATGAAAGCCGAAAAGTCATTCACGACATTTTCTTTATGGAGTATTTGTTAAAGGTAACGATGCGGGCGATAGCGGACAGTGTAAAGGACGATCTAATATGAAGGCCATCTCAACAGGCCTGCTTGTAACATGTGTTCGAAATTGGGAGGTCAAATATGTTGGCTGATGTCCGTCGTGTAGAGGGGTCTAGGGGGACGGGTATCCCCTATTTTGGGAGGTATAGGGATGCTTCGATGCAAATGTTAGGGCTTTCATTTCCAGTACTTTAACAACGGTACGTCTATGTAGTACAATATTTTAGTTTTGTTTACCATTTTGAACAAAGTCTTAAAATCGGAGCTCCTTGCATTGGTTTTGTTGTTCTTATACTGTTGCTGTTTCTGATGATATTTTGTTTTGATGTTTGTTTTGTTAGCAGTGTTATTGTTATTTACGTTTAGTTGTTTGCAATAGGCCCCTGTCTATTATATTGGCTTATATTCGCGTGTCATGAATGAGAATGCAAATTAATTGTCAACTGAACGGCATATTTGACTATTCATTTTCCTGTTTTATTATGAAATCATTCCCATAAATGATTTATTTTCTTATTCCTCTCACCCCTATACCCTTTTCCATACACTATATAACAGTTAGACTCCTTGCGTATATTCAACATCATTCACCAAATCGATAAATACAAACACCAAAATTTGTGTTTTTCCACTATGAACACAACCAGGTTGGCTATGGCTGTCATGCAGTCGTCTTATAAATAAATTATATATACATAACACATCTGGAATTTTGCTTGCTTTACTTCAAATATGACAAATTTCTCGACAATTTAACACAAATCCCCCTCCGAGTCATGCTGGAAAAGTTTTTCTTTATACTGTAGCATTGCAAATAGTAACTGTATACAATAATTAATTGGAAAATCACTCGGGGGTTACCTTACAATATTGTAACATCCCAAAGCCTGGATCTAATTAAGCAAAGAAAATTGTACATGTTTCCTGTTTTATTTATTTCTTTATTTTTCTGTATAAAGATAGGAATATTTATAGATCTTGACGAAGAATTATCTAATTATCATTAATACCTAAATGAATATAGAATCAAAGGAAAAATATTACTTTATGTAAAGAAAGAGAAAAACAAAAACAAGAACAAATATCGAGGCTCTTTCTCAAATAAGACTTATTCTCTTCATAGCCGCCGGCTGATTTGTAGTACGGCAATGTATGCTGCTCGCATCACTTAAAAGAGAATGAAAAGGTGGTTGAACCTAAAATATCAAGTCACGCCAACATATCGATCACTATATAGTCGGTGTGTGCGCTTTACAGTATGAAGGAAGCCTGTCAACCATGCAAATTGCTTTTATAATATATCAATCTAGATTTTGGGCGTTCATAGCGAGCCAATACAGATGTTTAGTAGCCTACATTTTGATAATACGGATAAATGGTTATACGGATACATGGTTTGACTATAATATATGGTTTGACTACGATATATGGTTTGACTATGATATATGGTTAGATAATACGGATATATGGATATACGGATACATGGTTTGACTATGACATATGGTTTGACTATGATATATGGTTTGACTATGATGTATGGTTTGATAATACGGATACATGGTTTGAATATGATGTGAGGTTTGACTATAAATATATGGTTTGACTATGATAATGGTTTGACTATGATATATGGTTTGATAATACGGATATATGGATATACGGATATATGGTTTGACTATGATATATGGTTTGACTATGATATATTGTTTGACTATGATATATGGTTTGACTATGATATATGGATTGACTATGATGTATGGTTTGACTATGATATATGGTTGACTATGATATATGGTTTGACTATGATGTATGGTTTGACTATATATGAGATATGGTCTGACTATGATATTTGGTTTGACTATGATACATGGTTTGACTATGATGTATGGTTTGACTATGATATATGGTTTGACTATGATATATGGTCTGACTATGATATATGGTTTGACTATGATATATGGTTCGATATTACGGATATATGGATATACGGATACATGGTTTTACTATATATGATATATGGTTTGACTATGGTGTATGGTTTGACTATGATATATGGTTTGACTATGATGTATGGTTTGACTATGATAATGGTTTGACTATGATATATGGTTTGACTATGATATATGGCTTGACTATGATATATGGTTTGACTATGATATATGGTTTGATAATACAGATATATGGTTTGATAATACAGATATATGGTTTGATAATACAGATATATGGTTTGATAATACAGATATATGGATATACGGATATATGGTTTATGTTTGACTACAAACTGTCACTGACAAAAGATTATCCACTTTGGCATTAATACCTGAATGAACTGCATGGGTATAATCAAGAAACATGTTCATGTAAAGATTAAATTAAAGGTCCTTGCTTAAACGGGTGAAGCATGTTTCATGTATAGCCGCCGGCTGAATTTGCTTGACTACTGCATGCGCGAGAAAGTCATGCACATGTATACGGAAGTTTGAAAAGGTGTTTGAATCTAAAATTATCAAGCCACATAAGTTGTTTTAACACTACAGAGATGTGCGCGCTCAAGTTGCGGTATCAAGGTAGCGTGGAAAGCCTAGCAAATTGCGTTTTAGAATATAAAATTAGATGCTGGGTGCTCTTATATAGACAGCATACAGATATATTTGGTGACACGGATATTATGATTAATTACTGAGGGACAACAATCATTGGCTGATATGACGGATTAACTCATCAAGATATAAAAAATGTAAGGAATACAAACAACATAAAAAAGGTAAAAATATGTGACTCGATGATGTCATATTTAGACTTGACCAATATATATTTTAAATCCCACAACAGTTGTGTATATAAAAATTGAAGTAGCCTACATGATAATTACTATAGAGAATCAGTAGAACAGGCCAAGGCTCATGCATATTGTTCGAGAAAATTGACGACAAGCTATACATGGAGACACATATTTCGTGAACTTATATTGGCATATACATAAATCAAGTTGATATATGTAGATTGTATTCATGAGAACAAAGTGACTCGACATAGTTCTTACATACTTCGATACGCTAAATCTTAATGTACTGTTGCGCGCTGAGCTGTGATAAAGCTAATACGGTGCCCTGTATCATAAACCTGTCATGCGCACTGATATGCTAACAGGTAAATAAATTAACCATATTTGGGTAACGTTTAGTCTAACTATGAGTATGAAATTGTCCAGTTATAGATTGTGTAAGTTGTTTTCTTAGGATGAAAATAGTTTCTTACTGTTCCTACTTGTTTTATCACTTTTCTTCTATATTGAATGTGGAAGGGGTCTGTCATCTGTTATTTAAATACAGTATACACGAATATTTATTAAATACTGAGTACCAAGAAAACAGATTGATCGTTTTCTAGATAGCAGAGAAAATGTAGGTTTATTTTTGCACGGAATCGACTTAATTAGGACAACGGGTATCGAGTTTGTACATCTGTTTGGACAGCCAGCTGTGTGCTTAATTTATAAATAGTATACCACATTTTCATGGAGATAAAGCATTCTAAACGAATACAAACGGTATATTTCCGGAGAACTCACCGAAAAGAGGGTCGCTCGAGCACACCCACTACATTTGCTGTATCCTGTTTCCACGCCCCCCCCCCTTCCCCCAGTTGACCACGACTACCGGGTGTTGTATCATCCTTCCGACCCCCCCCCCCCAACTTCTCGACAGGCTTGCGTTTGATGCATATGCATACATAACTTTTTAACTTAAGTGTTGTGTATAGTTCAACCAGAGTACACTGCTTCACTATTCATTCGACCGAAAAGACAAATTTGAATTGATCGTACAGTACCGTACATGTATATATAAACCAAACAATAAAATACATGAAAAGAGTTTAGATCACTCTGGGTGGTTTAGCATCACTTTTATTAGTAAGATGTCGACTAAACTGGCTGCCCAGCATGTGACTTGCTTGAAGGTAAAAATTCATTAGGGTGTAATCAGGAATGTCATGTGACTCGCTTACGTCATTTTGGCATACGTCATATACGTCAAATTGTAGACATGAAAATTCATTGTGACTTTTTTCTCACATTTTATTTCATTACTATGATTACTCTAGCGGGGAATCGTGTTTATCAGAATCATCTGAAGACGAGAAACATGTACTGACAGGCCTAAACAGGTGGTGTCCCCAAAATAGAGTCGAGATCATCACTTAACCTGTCACGTTCATGTTACGGTAAACTAACTCTAGGGTTGTTAGAAAAGTTCTTGAGTTGAACATTTAAAGCTATATCAAAGGTTTATTCAAATGGGATCACGTACGGTTCATTAACTCTTTAAGTTCATAGGCCTAGTTTTAAGAAATGGGGGAGTTATTATGAAAAAAAAAGTTTCCTGTATGCAACGCGCGAGAGTACAGATCGAGTTTAAGATTTTGCTAAGAATATACATATTTATTTTGCGCTTGGTTTACACTTTTATCAGAACCATACAGCTCCTTGTTTGACATAATATTGAATTTAATGAAACTTACAGCCAGCCGGTCGAGTTTGCTTGGGTTTCTTCATTATGTAAAGGTCAGCAGTATCGGCTTGAAATGTTAGCACGACAGAAGTAGCTGGATGAGGGTCTCAAATGTTATTTCCTATAGATGTTCTGATCCTGTATATGTTTATTATATTTTCCAGACGTATATAGAGAAGGAAATACTGATTATATACATTTAATTGTTTCTCATCAAGGCAAAATTGCTTTATGGTATGTAGGGAATACAATACGTGTTGAATTCTGCGTAACAGTGACCTTGATTGAACTTTTCAGCATTTATGTGTGTAGTACTGCAGTGTAATGCTAATACTGTACTAATACTTATACTATAGTACTAATATAATGTGTATAATACTGTGTAATACTGTGTAGTACTAATAACCTTTGAGCAAGGTGAGCAGCGTACTTAAATAATTCTCAAATTCGATTCTGTTCTCAATATTTCGCCTCCCAGAGGCGTTGTACATATAGTATTAATCACATGTAAAATGTCATAGAAAGTTTTCAAAACTTTGTTTTTTACTCGATATTTGTGGTAAAACTTGACTTGTCAGTTTAATAAAATGCAATATCAGTAGTTGAAGTATGGGAAGCATGAAAAATCGACTCAGAAAACGGCTTTAAAGTAGGCTAGCATTTTTGAATCGATCACTATTGGTAATAAAGTTTGATAGGCCTAATGAAATCCTATATATTATTAATGATTCAACGTGGGGTCGTGACCCCCTCTTAGGGTCGCCAAAACACTGTGAAGGTTCGACAAAAAAAATCGGTAGAAAACAAAACTTGCCGGTATTTGTAGACGAACAAATGGAAAATCTTGAACATGAAGTACTGTGAAAGTTGCAAAATATAATTACACAGTTCCGTTCTGCAACTAAGCATACTTAATCAAACAAGACACTTTCCTTAGGCCGTAACATCCGCCACGGGAGGGTCGCCAAAATTATGAAAATGATTTGTTTTTTACGATTTTCTATTTAGTACGAGAATGATCGGTACTAGAATGTAAAAATGTATCTGAACAACGTCATTTTTCAGGCAGGGCGACTGTAATCATTATTCGAATAATTAACTTTGTGATTGGTAAAATGCGTCACAGAAATCCTTACATGCAGCAAGTTCTACGCCAGGTAATATCGTCTTTTGTTTTAGTTTTAATTGACTTAATGGACAACAGTTTTCATATATACACGTATTGACAATCTGGTAACACGCGGGTAATTTCTAAATTGGTAACACTATTCCACGTTATTTCAGTTTGCTATACAATTTTCCGGATTTCGAGAAATGCGTTCTCAGATAGTTTCATTATAAGCGACCTAAAGTGTTACGTCCTCAGAAATTTCTCTTGCGCGTTTTCGAATTTTCAAAGAAGTAGGGAGCTAGAAAACCAGCCGATTCACATGCTAGTATACGATACTATCGACCTGTAATATTAAAACAAAACTTAACAATATACTTGTTATAATAAGATATCGTTGTGCCATGTAACTACTATATGCAAGAATTGTGGATGTTTTATATTATGATACAATATTATGTGTGATACAATGTGAATCGGTTAAGATAGCAGCTGTGTGAAACATTTGTGAACGTATCACATGAGTGAATGTACACTGATCTTTACTGATTGCTTGTTTGGAAAAAGCGGTGAAAACAGACGTTTGGTCCCGTTTGCTTGTCGTAATATAAAGATGACGGGTTAATGAACGTCATTTGTCACATGACATGATTGTGCAGGGTTGCGGCAAATTGAATATCCCTCTGGCTTGCAATGCTTGCTGACATAATGGGTCATTGTCCTTGATATTTAAGTACACTATACTGTCCCGTCCAATTAGGGCCCCCTGTCTACGCCACTAAAATACTATAGACTCGAAAAGGGTTAATTGTTCACTAAACAAGTACATGCACCAGTTCAGACTAAATATAGCAATACAATCTTCATAACCACTCAACTTAAAGAATACAGTAATCACATTCTCTGACTAGTTATGAAACCAGCAGGCAATCACATTCTCTGACTAGTTATGAAACCAGCAGGCATGTGGATTTGCAATGCTAATCCATGTACATTGCTCAGTTATAGGCTTCCTCAAATGGAACAAAGGAGATGCATGCGAAGGCCTCAAGATTACTTCTTTTTTTCTGTTTCAATTCTAGGCAAGGCACATGATGTGCATATCAAAGTGGTCATTGACGTCGCCAAATTCAACGGTGAGTGTTGAGCAGACGTCAGCATGTTAAGTGTTTATAGATAATACACTGAGGGCAAAGGGAGGTTATACTTATAGTCCTCGACGTCTCAGGATTTCGCAAAATGCCAGCACAACGTAGTCTGCATATGTCACTGTCAACGATATCACTGCAACTTTTCCCCACCGCCCACTCGTCCCGCCCTCCCATACGCCTCCCTACTCCTCCCTAAAATATGGCACGTCACGCAGTAAAACAAATTGTCCGTGCTTGAGTATAGCTTGAGTTCACAGTTCGATTTAACTATAAATATTAGGACATCTAACAAGAAAGAAACCTTTAAATCGTTGAGATTCCCTCTCGTCTCGCTAGCGAATAATTTCTTACCTAACGTTTAGTTAGCCTATAATTGTACTTTACATATGTGGGCCAAATCCATTACTTTAACATAACATCACGAACTTCTATAGACAAACGTGTTTTACATCTTATGTCTTGCTTAGTTTCAAGTGTGTAAACGAGAACTTACAGTGAGAGTTAAATACATGACCACCCGTGCAGACGTAAAGATGAAATTTTGCAATGTTAATGTTGTGTCGTTGAGCCTTATAGTTGAGGTAATGAAAATTCGTCATAGTTATGAACTTGGTTGTACTTTCACTGCAGTTATGTGAGACATTATGCAAGAGATGTAACAATATCTGAGCGTCGCTATGGGGTGTGGGTTCCTGCAACCATCAGAACTTTTCCCCTGTCGGGCCATAGCGCGACGATGAAATCTTTCGATATGTCATAAATATCGTGACGTTTGGTAGATGTAGAAATATTATATACTCTTTTCTTGTCGAAAAATTCCGACTTTTTATATCGAAATTTTTATTTTTATCTATAAATGTATACATTACATGTGAGGGTTTATCATTAAAATTTAATGTTTTATGTAGAAATTTCCATATTTTAACTCGAAATTACGGCCATGACATTTTAACTCGAGTTTTGACACTTTATCTCGGATGAACCCATTGATCCATTTGCAATTGTAAAATATTAAATACTCAATTTTATTCTATTTCTTGAGAAGACTGTAGGCTATCGTACCTGGTAAGAATATGTGACGTCCCAACGGTGCCATAATGGTATTCTTTCTTCTTCTTCTGGTCTGTCTCATGTAATTGTGGCTCGTTTGTAAATTGTAATCCGTGACTGTTTCTAATTCGATCAACCCACGGTGATAGCCAGCTAGTTCGCAGCTCCTCGGTAGCAGGGGGTGTCCCCCCCCCCCCATCCCAGGGCGCTCCGTCAGAGATGGCAAAAACCTATAAACTGCCCCTTTTCATATATACGATGTGCTCTTTTAAGCGAAAAGAGTATACTTCTATTCCCGTAATGAAAGGTTTTTAAAGCGAACCCTTTTTTGTTAATTTATTTAGAAAGTTGCCATTTTATTGAAAATGATATCATAAAATTACAAAATAGGCGGCACGCTGATTGGTGAAAATTAACTGTAACTGTTATGAAATCGTGGCCTAGTCTGTAAAACAAAATATTGGAATTTTTTGTACGGAATGCACAGAGGATTCATTTTATGGGAACGTTTTGATACAACTTCTCGGTTATCTCCCTCAAATCACACGTTCCGATGCCCTTGAAGTCTGTATTTTCCCCATCACATAGTGAATCCTCTTCCGTGGCCCCTGTCGGTAGCCCCATAAGCGATCTCTGATCTCAACAAACATTGTCATGGGCGCCTATTTCTTGATGTGGGACATTGTATTTGTAACTGACAATGGAGTCTGCATGCCATCTTTGGTCTGTTGCTGGTGGGCATTAAGGCCAATGCGCCGCATTTTACCAATCTCCAAATAATTATCGGAAATTGGAAAAATGCGGCGCATTGGGGTTTTTTATTTTCGCGGAGCCATGCAGAAGGCCTTCAAATAACTGTGAATGCGACTGCGTAATGCAAATTTGGCATCGCCCAGGTAGTGTGTGGGAACTTTTAATTGTTTGTGTGATGATGCAGATTATTTATAAAACATCAAAGCCACCAATAGAAAGGTCGAACGTTCATTTCGGATACTCCATTAAGGACTCTTGGCAAACCGCAATATATGGGGAGGATGAAGAAATTTATTAGTGTTCCCGATGTGGGGTACACGTTTTTTCACCCCCCCCCCCCGCCCTCCCCCATCCCCAATCTTCCTCCTCCTGCAACCGCATTCAAAATACCTTGCCTGCGTTGTGCACGTTCCCAAAGTGATATCACTATTTTAAGTTTGTAAAGAAACTAAAACAATTGCACAGGTTCGTCGTATCTGACAGTTACGCATTATGGATTCACAATGCACTCATTCAATGTTAGAAAGGAATAAAGGTCAGTGTCTTGTATCCCAGCAACGAAACAAACTATCTGAAACTATAGTATTTTAATTTAATTCTTGTAATCTTCTCTGTTCAACGTAAATTAATTTTAATTATATACTGCAAATTTTGTGTGCCTCCCAATGTTTATCTATTACCTGTAAGTGTTTATTTATTGGTACCATTCACCTTCAGCTTCCATATGCTTCTGTTGTCCATCGTAAAGCACACTCTTCAGTAAATGGAAAGAACGAAAGTACTTAATTTTAAGGTCTATAAAACCATGCATACTTCAGCCCGCAGGAGTGCTGGAATGTTTTACGTGCATAAAGTCAAACAATAAGTTTGTTTTTGCGGTAGATTATGGACGAAATGATGTCACGCACTTCATTTATGACCCCATTATACCCACTTGCGACTCTTTTTACAATGCCATATGGAAATACAGTAACTCACCCGTATTCTTTCTCCAGGTCAAGGTTCTAAATTATTCATTTTTATGAGAGCCAGAGAAAACCTCGGTTTGAGCAGTTGACACAATAAAAAGGAATCAAATATGAGGAAATTTTAATTCATAAAAACGTTATGAGAGTATGTGTTTTTTACCTTAAGTTACATAAACTTTCGACCAACGTTGCTAAACAGTCAACTTTCGGCAAACGGAATATCTTTTTACGCATTTGTTCCTAGTAACTACTGTTTTTCTTGCCGAATGATTTCATTTAAGGGGTAAAAGGTACGAATTAAGTATTTTGTCCCTTTCCTTCAGGTAGATAACTGTGGTGTTGCCATGTTTTGCATTGTTAGGCTATTTAATTTGTTTTTCCCTCTGCATCGAATTAACATAATCTCTGTTGCAATTTAAGACTTTGTGTCACTCGGATTTTATACCACTGTAAGGGGCTTGAAATAGTGATCGAACTGGACTTAAATCACAAAACAATAGCCTATATAATCATAGCAAAGGATGACATTCCTGTTTTAAGTATTTCAATGTTTTACCCATTGCCTTATGATTATTTAGCCTTGAACGATCGTCATTGGTTTATTGCTAAATATATATATTCGATTCACGGCTAGATTTGTCACTCCGACTCCCCTAGTCCAAAACTGGCCTCACAATTTTTGAAATTTTCCGAAAGAGTTAAAGATTGGCTTTGAGAATAACAGTTTTTTTTTCCGGATCTTCTTCTTTCTAAGAAAAAATTTGGAAGAATATAAGATATTTCTTTTATCTTAAAGTGCCTAGATAAGTCTCGCTTGTATTTTCTTATTATTATTGCTGTAAACTTAATTTCGTCTGTGAGGTGTTTATTTAGCCGAAAAAGTTTAATGAATACAGTAACTTTAGTCCCGATTCTTGTACGTAAATTAGGCTAGTTATCTTTGTCATGAAACCCTGTAACCCAATGCTAGGTGTTGACCTTTGTTTTAAGACCAGTAGAGCACTGACGTGCAGTTATATGATGAAGAAACATTGTACACAAAATACAATAACAGTGTTCATTTCCTTTTATTTATTGTTGTAAATTTATTGAGACTTTTTTTCCAATGGGAATTGTCAACAATAAAAAGAAATTTGTTTAAAATTCCCTTCCTTCCTCAGGTGTTGAACATGGGATGTGCACTTCTACCACATGATATACAATAGACTGTGGCTTCTTACTTACTTACACCCCTGAGAAGAAAAATTGATCACCAATAACCTGTATCTTGTCATCATCAGTTTCCTGAATATCCTCATCTAACCCTCTAGGCTCTATCAAGTGAAAATGGGGTGTGAACCTCTACCACATAATATACAAACATACTCTGGGGATTCTGTCTGGCACAACAACAACAACACATCCATCAGCAACAACTTATGGGTGGAAAGTATAAGTTAGTTGAACTTTCTATGTTCTACTTCTGTCCTTATGTTGTATTCCTGAAGACAATAGTTGCAACTCACATTCTAGCTAAAACTGTCTCTTTCTTGCATATTAAACTTCTTATTCTGATTTACGTTGATGATTTAACTTTACTTTCGATAAGCCCAGTTCAAGCACATTTTTTGGTCTCACACAATTATATTCAACTGAAAGTAGAACACTATTTAATAAATCTTGTCGAAAAGCAGGTCTTTTCGAGGATGTCAATATGCAAACCACATTTCCGGCATTTCACATCTTCTCATGAAATTAGCTGTCAACAGAAACTATAAAATCCATTACATCTCAATGAAACTGTATTCTACGTTGACAGAATCTTTCAGTGTCTTTCGGGAGAATTGATTAAGAAAGCGACCAACAATTTCAAAGCTTCAACATTAAAGTCTCTGACTTTGCCATCTTTGACATCTGTAAACATTGGGAGAGACGTCTTCTGGAAGCAGACATTATTCCATGGGCTGCTATTCTCCGATAAATCTAGAGTGTTTGCCTGGTAGCAGTAAAAAGAAAATCTGTTTCCATCCGTGTATATGACCTGTGCTGTCATTGGACGAGGAATATCATGGAACCAGCAGTAACCTGCAGAGAATGATAATAATTTATTTCAATGTTGACTTAAAATTGTTGGATAATTCGATTAAATAATGTTTGCATGAGGATTTGAGGTATCGGTGTCACATGTACAAATGTTCATGACATGGATACTTGAATATATTTAAGGAGTAAAGGGATATTTCAAAGGGATAACAGTTTCAAAAATGATAAAATAGACTGTCCAGAACAAATATCCATCCATTGATAATTATACACATAATGAATGGTTATGAGTGCAATAGTGCAAATATTTCATGAGTTGAAAGATGGAATGTTACATTCAACGAGGCGCAGCCGAGTTGAATGGAACAAATTACATCTTTCAACGAATGAAATATTTGCACTATTGCACGA
>JAAAKB020123328.1:0-12736 GCA_010014835.2 Apostichopus leukothele | reverse complement strand
AATTCTAGGTTTAGTTATGAATAAATATTACCCAATTATGCACATTGATGATGTAAAGGGAGTGACTGCCTAAATTTCTGTTGTGTTATTTTTGTTTTTACAACCTTCATTTCAAGGGCATTGAACACAGGTTTGTGGCATAAGGCTAACTTTTGAAATATTTTATTGTCTTCTTTGACAAAAGGAATATCACACTATTCAAATGATATATGTGGGCTTGTAATTAGGGGTTAACTTATTAAGGGCTAAAATTAGTAATTTTCTCCGCATCATTGTTTGCATATATTCAATGTGTTTCCCAGATTTATCAAAACTTCAAATGTTTATATCTTGGAAACGAAAAGAGCTTTTGAAAAGTGTCAGCATATTTTGAATGAGATTATCAAATATAACAAGTCTATTGAATATGGGGTAAATTTACTAGGTGTCTGTAGTTTTTTAATACAGTGAGTTTAGTTGACAATAGTAAGCCTTAAATGTCTGTACTATACTCTTGTAGTAAGTTTTCACAATTTTTAAATAAATTTATTTAGTGTGAATGATATGTCAACTCCATCCAAACTGGGAAATCATCATTTAAGGCTTTAAACTCAACACATTTACAATATATTTAACATATCTAACTAATGTCCTTGTGAGCAAATGTTCAGAAGTACTCAAGTTATTTTAGATTAATCATTGTCAAATGAATGGTATGTTGAATTGCACAAGTGTGACAAGGGCATATTGTAGTTCACATGTTGATTTTATTTTACTTATAAGTCTGTGATAACTTTTAGTTTGCTCTTGTAACAACCACTAATGTAATACTGACCAGTAGTTGATTTGTATTATGTTAGTGGTTACTGTTGTATTGGTGGATGATTTCTAAAGTGGCTGATACAGCTCTTGTACATCCTATCTTGATACTACTGACTTGTAAAGGAAATCATTTTTTACTTGATATTGCTGTAAGAAAGCTTTGTATACTATGTCAAGCAAGTGTAACAGCTTCTATATGTCTTATGTAGAACTTATTTCAAGTAAACCATCAATGTGCAACAGTGGTGTAAGAGGAAATTTAACCATGAAAACTGCTTCGGTTAACCCTTTATTTATTTGTTAGGCACTGTCTTACTTCTCTCTACAGCCCCTTGTGGAACAGTCAGTTTTACAAGACGATCCATACATTCTGCTGATAGCTACCCCAATTGGGAGCAGAGCCAAGCTAAGTTTGGAAAGCTCCATGTATCATCGGTGGGCAAGATAGAAACTGAAGGCACAGGAATGTTACAGGTTAGTATACTCTACTGGATATATATCTAGTGCAAGTTTGTATTATGTACTGAATATATATATACATTGCAGGTGAATATATGTATTGCAGGTTAGTATTACTTACTGCACATATATATCTATTGCAGGTTAGTATGTTAAAGATGTTAGCTTATATACACCAGTGTATTTGATGATAAAAAAGTAAGAAAAGTTGGTCTAAGTTTGTATGCCAGTGTAGTCCCACAAGAGGCATTTAAATCAATTAGACAGTCTTTAAAGGTACAATCATCACAATATTTCCACTTCAAAGAAATGTCAACTTGTTGTGGTTTCCTCACATTTGTATAAATCTTTAGGGCTGAATCATACAAGTGTTCAATTGTTTGTCCCGTAGGTATTGATGAGATTGGTTTCAATTGTGTGAAAATTTAGATTGTTGAGGAATGAACCAAAGGTGTTCTTACACTGGGGAGATGTGAAGACCTCATAAGCATCAACATTTGAAACTGTTATACAAAATGCATATGTTGATTAACATTGTTCAGAGTAGAGCTGTTCAAATAGATATGAAATGTGATGGATATTGCAAGCTGATATTGTGGTGGTTTTCGTTGGTTTACAGTGTAACATTGATTGTGTTTCAGCTGGACTTTGCTAACTCCTCTGTTGGCGGGGGTGTGCTAGGACAAGGTTGTGTTCAAGAAGAGATCCGATTTTTAATTTGCCCTGAGCTGATTGTTTCCAGGTTATTCACTGAAGTTCTTGGAAAGCACGAGTGTCTTATCATAAAAGGTTTGCTCCTGACAGGAATTGTTTGTCAATACCTTCTGCTTTCATTTTTCTTAGTGTTTATGGCCTGAAGACAGGCAAGTAACCTATGCATCTAAATGCAGTTTAAGCATATTTGAGGGTTTGTATGTGCATCTATGTGAGTAACACCCCATTAAAACATGATCTTATAAAGAAAAATGTTGCCTCTCGTCACATTTGAGATCAGAAGAGATCAAACATGATATTGTCGGCAGTGTTTGGTTGAGTTGGAGGTTGACGTTTACATAGAATAGAAAGTTTAGACCTTGTACACAATATTATATCTCAAGAGGTGCATTGTTGATATTTATGGTACTTGACATTTTAACTTGTGAAAAATGCTACATACACTTTATTTTAGGAACAGTACTTGAGAAAGTGTTTGACTGTAAATGGTCCATTGTTCTCATGATTTGGAAGGTGATTGCAATATAGTTAACACCTGACAACTTTGTGAAGTAGATTTATGAAGGGATGGGTCTCATACAATGTGTGAAGAAGTTTATTACCTTTTATGATAAGTCTTTGCCCTGTTTTATTGATACTTATAACATCCAATGAATATTTAAAGCATGCAATGTAATGACCACAGAACTTGATCCACTTTCAACCTAATACCCCTTACATTAAGACTGCAACCAACTGATGATGACAGCATTACATCAAGTTAAGCATGGTAATTCTTTTCTCCTGAAGGTTCGAATTGTTTGTGAAATGTTATGGGTCTCAATATTTTGTGATCATTTACTTTACCAAAATATCATATTAACCTTTTTTTTGTGAAGTGCTGTAAAGATTTGCTGCTTATTATCTTTTCTTTATTGAAGAGCTATCATATCTCATTACAATCAACAAGATGATTGATGTATTGCAGTTACACATCCTCATAAATGTTACCACTATTTTACAGTGTTTGGACAATAGCGTTGAGTTGGTGTAGGCAAATTAAATTTGCATGTATATATATTCATTTTAATCGCTAGCCAATATAGGGATGGCATCATTAAACATTCTGAAGTGTGTTTATTTTATTTCTGTGTTGAAGACACCTTATAATTAAACTTTAGCATAATGTCATTGGCATTCAACAAGATACATGACACAGTGCTTTCATCTCATTGGTCTTGCCAACATTTCTTTGTCTTGTCACTGACCATTGCTTCATAGGAGCAGAACAGTACAATTCATATAGTGGGTATGCTAACTCCTTCAGATGGACTGGTAATCATGCAGATAAAACACCAAGGTAAGACACTATTATCTTATATTGATATTAATACTGCAATACTTGAAGAAACAAGTCACCTTAAGGATTGCAAAGAGTTGTTGTTAAGGTAGAATACACTTCTGGGTACTATTTGAAGGGAGAAGGGAGTTTATATGTGCGTGTTACCATCTGAATTCTAATATACAGATATATCTTTGCTCAAACATGATGTTCATTTGGGTCATTGTAGGGACAAATGGAGGAGGAGAGAAACTGAAATAGTTGCCCTGGATGCCTTGCACTTCCGTCAAACAGAGCAGCAGTACCAGCCAGAGAAAATGAGGCGAGAACTGAACAAGGTAATCAGTACATCTGTATCGCTGTAGATGCTTGAAACTAGTATCAACTTTAAGCAATACCCCATTGTCTATGCCATTATGATTTGCTGCTCAATACAATTCCTCTAATTTAAAGATTGCATTCAAGTTGAACTAGTACGACATCTTTGATATTGTTTTCTTTTTTAAGGCATTCTGTGGTTTCAATGACAATGACAAACCTGAGGCGCAGGTACCTGCAGTGGCCACTGGTAACTGGGGATGTGGTGCATTTGGTGGTAATCCCAGGTTAAAAGGTAACTTCTGTGGATTGTAATATTGCAAGTATTGTGTCAAATATATAAGGGCCAAGCAAATGTAATTGATTTTCTTTAAACTTGCAGCATATATTCCTATCTATGTCACAAACTAACATGCGATATATTAAACCTCAAGCTTACTTAGTTATGTTTTTACCCAAGTCATTATGAGCCCTGTTGCCTTTGATTTGTGATGTCACAGGGGATACCATATCCTTGACCAAAATATAATTTATCTAATCTGCTAATGTTTTCATCAGAAGTACAAGCAAGTCAAGAGCCGAGGATCCTTCACTAATTTGGACAGACATTGAGTACCAGCCTTCTATTGGCAAATTTGTTTTTTACACTAAATCAGTCTACCCTATTGCCTTGAAAGTTTAACTTACATCTGGGTCAGACGAATTTCCCCACCATGTTGTAGAATGTCCTTCTTCACAGTAGGAGTCTGAATCAAGGCCAGTAATCTTTATAATGTTGTTGTTAAATCACAAAGCAAGAATACACTGTACACGTATACACACACGCATCCACGAAACGTACAAAGCATACATGGAGTTTGTTCCTCGGTCAAGGGGGTCCTAGTGCAGAATCGGTAAACAAATAGTAATGCCATTTATTTACTACTTTCCAGTGTCAGAAGCTGTCTAGCCAATTTTCATGCAACATTTATAAAATGCTTGGGGAAATGTTTTACAACTTATGTAAAACAATATATTTATTTACATCTTATTGTCTTATTTACAATTTTGAAAAATGTTCACAGCATCCTTTGCGATAACTCTTCTGTTATGGCGTGTTGTATAAGAGCTCTTTATCCTTGGTTCTCAAAAGTTTCCATATGAAATATATGCTCAGAAGCTTCATTTTTATATAGCTTGTGCATCACCCCTGTGACATCATAAGAACAATATTTAGCATAATTAGCTTAAAGTTATATTTTTTGCCTTTCTGTTCCAAATTTTGAAAATTACATGGGTTATTTTCATCCTGTTGTCATTCCAAGTAAAATAATGAACATTCATTACTGCTTGTCCCCAAGCCTTTAAGCTAAAAAAGTTAAGAAAATATAGTTTTATAATTATAGAGCAATCATAATCCCACCTTTAATCTCAATATTGAAATGATGTGGGTTATTTACAGTTAGTTCCTTCTGAAATGTAAACAAGAGGACAATTCATGGAGCTCTCATCTCCTCCATGAAGGAAGTGATTATTGGGCCTAGAGTCTATTCATTCTATAAGGGACTATGCACGGTTTCCATCTACTGTAGATCCAGAGTCCACGTCAGTGATAGTAGTATTACTGTTTAAAGTTTCAAGTGTTACAGACCAGAATGTTTAATTATTAGTTAGTCATCAATCTCACATGGCAGTCTTTATCTTCAGAGACAATCCTTAAGTTTGAATGATTTTCTAAACTCATTACTTACTAAATGCTGGGCCATGTACAGTTAAGGGTAAAGGTGCCACTACCATATTACAATATTACCTAACCATCAATGTTTTTTCATGCAGTGTAGGAAGAGTTCCCAACACTCACACCCACACACACTTCCTCACATTCCTTGTGGGGTGAAGTACAATATCTCATCTCCCTATACATTGCATGTAAGCAGACGAGATAAAAAGATGCATTTGCAAATTACTCGAGTCATTTATGTTCATTTATGGTGCCTTCTTCTACAGCTTTGATACAATTAATGGCTGCAGCCGAGACCAAGAGGGACGTTGCTTATTTCACTTTCCATGACAAAACCTTATGTCAAGATATACATAATATGCACGTATTCCTACAGTCACAAGAAGTTTCAGTTGGTAAGATTCTTTCTAAAGATGAAGAACATTTTACATTTTGCTAAGCAATCAACTTGAGCCATCAGAAAATTTATTTCAGTCTTAACCTCTCGCAATCTAAAATTAACATGTATTGCTCTTTTACGTAAGTGTTAAAGTAATCTAGGTACAGATAAGTACAATAGGAATGTAGGGGAGATAAATAGTAGTAAAGTAAGGTACGAGTGTGTTTGGATCAAGTTAGTGTTCTGCAGCATTGTTAGAGATTAATTATTCTTTGAAGGAGAAGCCAACAATGGTATTCCAAGCCAAGTACATGGGGGGGGGGGGCATTAAATGATGACAGCCTTTAAGTTATATTCCTTTTGATATATTTCTAGCTTGCCAACATAATGTGTTTTATTTTCCGTTCATATAAGATTCTTAGCTCGCAAGAAGTATTTCAAGTAAACACTTTCTTTCACAAAATGTAGTCCATACACACATACAGTTTTTGATTCCTTCCCAAAGGCAAAAAGATTCTATCCAGTGGTGATGACATGTGTGTATATGTGAGACGCCTTGTCTGTAAACATGATAACTGATAAGGTACCTGTTAGACTCACGTCATATTTTGTACCTTACTGAGTACAAAAGCCCAGTTGAAGTTGTTGGAGGTCAAAGGTCATTTGAGATCAACAAAGTTGAAGCTTGAAAACCTTGTAAAAGAGAATGACTCAAAATATAAATTATGGATAAACTCCATACTTGGTATGTGGATACACAATACTGAATACAAGAAACCTATTGAAAATCAAAAGTAAAGCTTGGATGAACTTCAGACTTAGTGTGTAGATCCATCTAAGTCATTATAAGAAACCTTAATGAAATTGGTGAAGTCAACTCATTTGAGATCGAGAAAGTTGAAAGCCTGAATACTTTGTAAACTCAACTGCAAAAGTACAGCTTTAGTTGAACTGCATATGTAGTATGTGTCATCCTCTTTTTAAGTACAAGAACTGGATTATTTTTGTCAATGATTAAGTTGGTTAATCGGATAAGTTAGTTATATCAGATAAGTTGGTTATCTGATACTATGTAATTGGTTACAAACCAAGTTATGGTATAAATGATACTCTGTGATAATTACATAAGCCATTAAAATGCCAAATCTTACAATATGGCTTATTTACAAAAAAGGTTAATGATGGTGAGCTCCAACCTTCTGTAGGCTCTGTAACTAAACTAAGTCAATAGAGTTCACACTGAGACAACCTACTAAGTATTCTTTCTTCTTACATTACCATGTTTTATTCTAAATATGGGACAGTTACTTCATTCTTAAATTTTATTTCACATTTTCAGGTGAACTATGGAGAGTTCTGTGTAAGTATAACAACCATATACAGCACAGGAAAAGGGAATTCCATCCAAAGCTGTACTCCTTCATTCTGGAAGTATTTACAAATTATGATTCGGACACATCAAATCATTGTGCAGATGCATTCAGCCCAGACTATAAAGTTAACACTCCATGAGCATGTTGCAAACAAACCATTGAAGCCAAGATACAACACCAACCAATGGAATCAAGATGCAGTCCCAGCATCAGCCAATGGAATCAACAGACATCACTAACACCAACCCATGGAGTCAAGATGTAGCACCAACACCAACCGATGGAGTCAAGCTATAGCACCAGCACCAACCGATGGAGCCAAGCTGTAGCACCAACACCAACCAATGGAGTCAAGCTATAGTACCAACACCAACCAAAGGAGTCAAGATCTAGCATCAACACCAACCAATGGAATCAAGATACAACACCAACCAAGGGAGTCAAGATGCAGCACCAACACCAACCAATTGAGTCAAATGCAGTTGCAACACCAACCAATGGAGTCAAGCTATAGCACCAACCCCAACCAATGGAGTCAAGATGCAGTTGCAACACCAACCAGTGAAATCTATATAAAAGTTTTATAATAAAACTATACACCTTTTATCCTGAAGTATTTACAAATTGTGATTCTAATACAAATAATTTTGCAGATGTCATCAGCTGAGTTTAATAAGGTCAACTCTCTGTTAGTATTCCTAAAGATTAACAGGTGGAGTCAGTGTATAACTACTACACCAACAAGATAGAACTGCAGAACCAATTACTGGAGTCAAGACAGAGAGAGAACTGTTTGAGGCAAATGTAACTGCAACAAGAATCCTTAACCACAAGCAACACTAACAGAGGGTGTTGTCAAATCCATCCTACTTAGTTCAACAAAACTTGACAAGATACATACATACACACCTACATGTTGCTATGTACTGGTACTGTCAACATGGAATCACTAGCAATGGCAATACCATGAGTTGATCACCAGAAGTATACACAAGTTCATTTTTAATTATTGAAGGAGAGATCTCTTGAAGCTTGATTCTGTTACTGAGTCAGAGATTTGTAAACATTTCATATAATGCACATAAGGACCTTCATGACGGACCCTCAGATAGAACTGTGAGGATCTCATTAATGGAGGTCTTCAAATGTGGGCAGAATACAAAGAGAAAAGTATGGTTTGGATTTTGTTTGATATATGATATTATGATAGAACACTGTAATAGCACACTGATAGAATAATGTGATATTGAAATTAAGACACTGTGATAGGCTAGAATAATGTAATAACACACTATGATAGATAGGCTTATGTGATACAATGCAGTAATGTGATATTAGTATAGAAAACTGCAAAACCACACTGGTAAAATAATGTAATGGAATAGTGTAATATGACACTTATGGAATATTGTATAGAGTATGTAGAGCATTGCTATCGTTATTAAAGCAATTTCTATGTAACACTTTGTTACCCCCACATCCCATGGTTGGGGCTGCTGCCGGGGTGTTGCCTTTAGGGCTGCACAGAGGGAAACATCTCAACTGGCAGTTAAAGCAAGCACTTGCATCCATAAGTATGTTTGCTACTATACCTACGTAAGCACAGATACGCATTATTTTTGTTTTTTTGTGCTTGTCATATATATGGAACTCCAAATTGACAAACTTTGTAGGGGTAAATATGTTTCTGTGCAACAACTGTTATTGGACACTTTTTACACTCATGATGTCAGAAAATACTGCAGTATAACATTGTGATAGAACAGTGTGATAGAATGAACACTACAGTGTGTAATCTGCACTCTACTCTTGAACAGTAATAGTATTACGTATAGAACACTGTAATAAACTGCTGATGAAACACTGTTATATAGCACAGACACTGATATGGGACACATTAGGAAACACTGTAATAGAGCAATAATGGTATTCTATTATAGAAAACTGATCCAAAAACTGATAGAACATTGTAAAAGAGCAAATGAAGTGGAACACTGTTATAGAACAAAATTAATATAGGGTCATTCCATGTCAAATCAACCAGTGGTCCCCAGGTGACCCTCTCAGATTTAGATGAAATTTCATAAGAATGATTGAGTATGGCCCAAATGAACACATACAAAATACCATGAATGAGCTGAGTGCCAAAGCTGAAATTGAGTGTATAAGTAGATATAATATGTATGTGTAACTAGTGTAAATTTCAAGAAATGTTTCAAATGATCGCGGGGTCAACCGGGGTCAAGACGGGAGGGGTCTTTCTTACCTTTCTCTGGCTGGAGCCAACTTTGGGCCCATTTCATTTCTTAATTAATGCATTGGTGGGCTTATAATTGCTTATGGGTATAGACATGCAACCATAAATAATACCCAAGGAATATAGGATTCATTTGACTCCTCATGTGGGCACAGAGTGAACCCAAAACCCACAAAAAACATTTTCAGCTGAATGAAGTGCCTACTTTGGGTGACCATAACCAACAAAATAAGGAGATACAGTTAAATTGAGTGCAGATTCATGAAGTTTGGCCAGAAGTTAGATATAATACCAAATTTGAGCTGGTACAAAGACTGAATTATAAGCTATCAAAGTCGGAAAATATCACAAAAATCACATATTTCATCTAAATCTTGCATAAAACATTGCAGTAAGATATTAAACCTGATACAATAGTGTAAAGTGAAACAGTACAACAAAATAGTGCAATTGAGGTACTCTTATAGAATGTTCAGATACAATACTGTGAAGGAACATTGTACTAGCATTTTGATTTAATAACACACTACAATAAAAGTGAAATGGTGACTTAGTGTTGCTTTTAAATCTAACTTCTTTTGTATACTATGTAAATGTAAACATTGCCACATTGATTTAATTGCTCCTTTATGTATGCCAATATCCTGTCTTCTTAAACTAATTGTTAACTAATTTTCTGAAGTTGTGAGTAGTTATCTAAATTGGCCTTTGTAATTTGGAGAGAAATGTAGGAGAGATAGTGGGAGTGGAGAGATAGTGTGAATGCATATGACCATCAAAAAGAAGGAAATCATGAGGTGTCTTTGATCTGGTGACAATATTATTTGTATGGTAGTGCCTGGTAAGTCAAAAAAGATCTTTATATATTTAAACATTTTTTCACAAATGCCTAGTAACTGACAAGTTGGACTGTGATATAGACACTGGAAAGTTTTAAATAGCAGTATTTGAGGTTTTAGAAGTATCTCAATCATTTCAATGACCATTCTTACCGACAAACAAACACTGGAACAAACAATGGCTGGTTATTTGACAGCACAGTGATATTACTTATGTATTATAAGGCATTGTTAATGTACGATGTTTTAAAGTAGTATGACATGTTATTGCTCATGTGTTATAAAGGAAGAAATTGTTAAAAAAAGAAATTGTTAAGCGAAAAATTTCAGATTTGTTTTTTAAATGGAAAAATTGAATAAATAAGTTAAAAAGGAATAATAAAGGAATAAATTGCTTGATGCTGCCTGTTATTTACTGGATAATCATCAGTCTCCTGTGTATTTATCACAGGATAATGCGCAAACAGGTATAAATCAAGGAATGCACAACGCTGTAAGTCATCCAGCAGTAGCAGTGGACCACTGATTATCCCTGTTCATTCATACAAAACAGTAAATGAACATCTATTTTCATCTAAGAATGTTACAGTTTAATAGAAATGTTAAGGAAAATAACCACTAACAACTGTCTCAAAACAGTACCCTGTAGTTGTTTACTTTGGTTATAGTTAACAGCTTCAAAACTATGAAAATGTTCCAATAAAATAATAAGAATGACAGTTATATGCTATGTATGTAGTACATTGAAAGAATATGGATTAATCATGACTGTCTACCATGCATTTATCGCAGGATAATGCACCAATGGTGATGTGACACAAGCAATGCACAAGGCCCTAGGCCGAGCACATCCAGCAATAGCATTATACGCCCATGAGGATGGTGATGTGACACAAGGAATGCACAAGGCCCTAGGCTGGGCACATCCAGCAATAGCATTATACGCCCATGAGGATGGTGATGTGACACAAGCAATGCACAAGGCCCTAGGCTGAGCACATCCAGCAATAGCATTATACGCCCGTGAGGATGGTGATGTGACACAAGGAATGCACAAGGCCCTAGGCTGAGCACATCCAGCAATAGCGTGAGGAATGGCTCTTTGAAGACAATCTGAGGTGTGGAGGATCTGATGATGTTGGTTACTGGTTAGTCATTTGGCAAAGAAGAGGGAGGTTAGGATGGAAAGTGACGACTAGTGGAATCAGGACATTGTTTTCAGTTGTCTTGGATTTTTCATTCAAGAGAGACCAACTTGGAAGGCAGAGAGCTCTTTGAATGGTTTGGTAAACTCTTCTGGCCCCATGTCCCTTGGCAATAAGATTCATGTTCTGTGCATGGTGCAGAAAATTTGTTTTAGTAGAGAAAATTTGGTGAAGAGCTTGACAGAAAGAAATACTAGTCTTACAGTGGTGTGGATGGCATCTAGAAGCATCGAGGTTTGCTTTGATAATAATATCTGAACCAGATTTTAGAGAAGATTTAGCAAATTGTTGAGATGCAGTATCGAAACCTCAACATACATAGTCAGAATTTTTTAGGAACAAGTAAATTCTGAGAAAAGTTGACATTTTGAGATCAATTAGTCCAAATTTTGCAATATGAAATCATAAAACGGTATATAAAAGTAGAAACTGTCTTTTTAAGTTGTATTTGGATAACAAAGTCATAATTTGGAGAATAAAGTGGACATATTTAAATATATCATTCAAAGGTTCCATCAAAATTGTGCTGTTTCTATTGACAAAATGTAACCAAAAGTCAAAACTTTGTGAAAATAGTGGTAATTTTGAAACGAAATAGTCGAAATTTAGACAAATAATTTGCAACAAGAGGACAATTAATGGAACTGAAAATCTCATCACAAACACCCTTCATAAAAACAGATTATTGTATACATAGTAACATGTTTAAAATCACACTACTCATTTAGGGGCACAGCAATTGGCGGTTCTTTGAACTAGCCCGCCCAATATCCAGGGACCCAAAAGGTTGGTTCCAACATTTTAAACGGATATTCTGCTGGCTGGTGATGGCTTAGTTAAGGTACCAGAAGTTCTCTTCAGCTATAGGTCAAACCCCCATCCTCATAGCATTTTGTATGGGGAAGATTAGTATTTTCAAATTTGGTGGTATTTTGTAAACTTAACTGGCAACACGAGGGTGAATGTTTGTCATCACTGCAAGGAGTTGATACTTTTCATGATAATACTTAACCCACTCATTCACAGAGGGAAAAAATATTTATAAAAATGATTTTGATGAGATTCTATGCAGTGAACCTTGACCGTGCGAAACATTTATATTCCGAATGTATCTGGTTTCAAGGTTAAATCAATAAGGAGATTAGTATTGAAAAAGAAAAACTTTTGAACAATATTTGCCGTTATCACATCACAGACCAGCCACTGTGATCTAGTCCTGAGCAGTGGCGGAGCTAGGGGTATTGGTCAAGGAGGCCGAGAATGGTCTACAGGGGCGCTTTCGACACTATCTAAGCGGAGCGCCACCACGGGTTGGCGCGGAGCGTACAGAAATTTTTTGAGTAAAGATAC
>JAAAKB020123218.1:0-12741 GCA_010014835.2 Apostichopus leukothele | reverse complement strand
ATTAAGGATGGGAGATATGGATAATTCTAAAGCATTCCTGCTGTAAAGTGTATCAGTTAATCATATATTAAGGATGGGAGATATGGATAATTCTAAAGCATTCCTGCTGTAAAGTGTATCAGTTAATCATATATTAAGGATGGAAGATATGAATAATTCTAAAGCATTCCTGCTGTAAAGTGTATCAGTTAATCATATATTAGGGATGGGAGATATGGGCTAAAGCATTTTTGTATTGAATATTTGTTTTTTTAACAGATGCACCTTGTAACAGTAACCCTTGCTTAAATGGAGCTGTGTGCTTAGATATAAGTCTGGCAGACTTCTTTTGTGTTTGCAGCGGTTGTTTCACAGGTCAACTCTGTCAAATAGGTAAGACGCACTCTCTTTTGTCTCTATATTATAATAAAATAGCAACAATTTGTGCTATAATGGTAAAAGCATACTTTAAAACAACATTCTCAATAGAAACATGTGTATTGTGAGGTGATTTTAGTACCAAACATATTGACAATTAAGTTAACAAAATGAGAAAATGATGCTGCTGTGAATAAAAGATGAATTGATATGACTGATATATAGCCAAACCACAGTACACTTTTACTTCATCTACTTCATATCTTAAAGATTAACTGCAAAAATTATAGAATGTCTCATTTGAATATGATCCACCTCTGTGTAGTTTGCATTAAGACCGAAGAAAGTTAACTCAAGACCCCACTGATGATAATACCTAGACATAGAATTTGAATCGTAATGTCATGAATATGTATAGAATTTGAAGTTTGGTGCCATCAAAATTTTTTCTATGAATTCTAACAGAAATTGATCCATGTGTTGGTAACCAATGTGGCAATGGAGGTGTTTGCATCAGAGATCCAACAAGCTGTAGCCAGTATTGGTGTCAGTGTTCATCTTGCTTCACTGGTCGATTATGTCAGATCGGTAAGTTTAGTAACACCATGATGACAAACAACTATATTCCTACACATGTTCTTTAGTGGTTCAAAGGACAGCAATTATGCACAATAAAGTTATTTGCATGCTGCTTGTTGAGCTCATTTGATGTGCATATC
This sequence comes from Apostichopus leukothele, assembly GCA_010014835.2. Lineage (NCBI taxonomy): Eukaryota > Metazoa > Echinodermata > Holothuroidea > Aspidochirotida > Stichopodidae > Apostichopus > Apostichopus leukothele. The sequence goes on along the minus strand of JAAAKB020123218.1, from coordinate 11,665 downwards.
CATGTTAGTTATGTCATCTTTGAAAGTGGTAGCTCTGGAATAGGATAAATGTTGCAATCCACACAGAGTGTGTTTCAATTGAAACTGCCAATGATACAGAAAGCCTGTTGTACATTAACTATATTTCTGTCTACAAAGCTAGCTAATTCTTGACATATTAACCATACTCAAGTAAACTATAGTCTCTTAGTCATGTCCAATGTTGATATAGCTGGCCCTTGATAGCTAGGTCGTGTAGCCCATTTAACAAATTGACCGTGGTATCATGCAATATGCAACCATGAAACAGATAAATTGATAATTGATATCAAGGTTAACGCTTCCTCTGTTTCATCACCACCTACTAGGACTGGATGCCTGTAGAAGTCATCAATGTCAGAATGGTGGTATCTGTGTCCCAGATCCAGTCGAGTGTGATCTTTATACCTGTCAATGTACAGGTTGCTTCCAGGGTGACCTCTGTCAGACTGGTAAGTAAGCAATATGGATATCATGAGAAGAGAGACATGATTGTGGTAATTCTAAGAAATGAATATAGCTTCACATGGTGGTACTATATGAAATATTGTGTTTATATGAAATGGAAAGAAGTAATAAAAAGACATTATGAAACCATGGAAAATTCTTCAAGCCCTGAATAAAACACCTGTGTATATTTCCAAAGATGTCTTTTGGCAAAGTGCTTCATAGGGCTATGATGGTTACACAAATGTTCAATTCATTCAAAAACTGACGTTAGACATCCAAGTGTGATGGATTCTGACAAAGATTGGCATTGATTGGACCTTCGTGCCTCGCCGAGACCCCTGCCTCTCTTCCTCCTTGCCCTCCATCCCCATATATCCAGACATTTTGTTTGGGTAATTAGTCTTAAAAATAGATAATCATGCTGTGTAAGAGGACAGAATATCTTAAAATACCAGTCTGGAGAGCAGAAAAATGCCATCAGTTTGCTGGCACTGAGTACAATTTAATAATGGTATTTTCGTTGTCAATTACTGTTTCAAAGAAAAACAAGGCTATGTAGCTTGTGCAGAGCTTTAAAGCAGCTTGATGTATTAATTGTTATTATGATATTTCTCAACATGCAATAATACTTGTACATAAACGATTTTGTTAGTTTGTGATAGAGTTGCAGCACATCTTATAGAGAAAGTCAGAAACTACTGGATAGTTGTGCAGCTCTTTTCGAACAAGAAACTCCATAGATCTGATAGAGAACAGTACTCATTTTAAACAAGATGCCGGGGTGCACTGGTTGCAAAAGACAAGGTGAATGACAAGACAACAAACTGATGTAAGTGTGTAAAACTCATCACATCAACTAAATCATCATTTTTTTCTTACCTATCTATAGCTTTTGACCCATGTACTGCTGCACCTTGCCAGAATAATGCCATCTGCACTAATGTTGCTGATTCTTGTTCAGCATACTCCTGTCAATGTATTGGATGTTTTACTGGTTTCAACTGCGAAGAAGGTAACTCACAATTGCTCTTTTTTTTTGTTCTTTGCATGTAGGATATATAATTATACATATATTTATGAAGCTATTTCAAATATGCATACCGATAACACTTTGCCTACAGTAGTAATCTTAGTATTTATAGGTTTATAATTATTCTCCCAGAAAGCACTCCTTTTTCATTGTATAATTGGTAAACAGGCAATACAGATGCATAACATATTTTTAGGTTAAGGTATATTTTTGTTTATGGTCTGAAGAAAGGTTAACTAAGGATATAATTCTATGATATCTTCAAGCTATGTGTGCAGCCTATGAATCATGCTTAATAAAAGTCTTTTAATGGACTAGATGAATGTTGTGGGGTTGGTAAAAAAAATCAAACATAGTTTTGCAATCAGCACTGTTCATTTTAGAATTGGTTTGATTTTCACAACGTTAGAATAAAACCAATGCATTCAACACAAACTTATAATTTGTAATGTTATAGTAATTTGTGTAATTCTGCTGATGTCTGAGCTGTTTGTTTATTCCAAAGGTGTGTTAAGCCTAACAACAACAACGACAGTCAACCTCTTTCATTTGTTGTAGAATTGTCACTACTATATTGTTGTTATTGTCACTCGTAGTCTTATCGGCCGTAGATCAGCCAGGTTCACGTTTTACCAGTTCATTCTGTGATGGTGGTCCGTCATGCCAGTTATTTAAGAAACAATTTCAGGTCTCCTCTGTGTATTACTACCTTGTTTAGTGTCAGATGCAGGGTTATAGTTTAATGATGTTATTATTCAATCCCCTTTAGCTATTCCTGGTCCATGTGCTGTTAACCCATGTCTGAACAGTGGTATCTGCATTCCGGTAGTCAATTCCTGCACAGCCCAAACATGTCTCTGTCCGTCATCATTTGGAGGAGCCTTCTGTGAAAATGGTTAGTAATTTCAGCTTATAGTATTTCTAAGTGAAATTGTACGTTATTTCCTTTTGTTTGTTGCTTCCTTTTTTTTCCTTTTTTTTTTTTGGCAATGGTTAGTAATTTCAGTTTATGTATTTCTAAGTGAAATTGTATGTAATTTCCTTTTGTTTTGTTGCTTCCTTTTTTTTTTTTCTTTTTTTCTTTTTTTCTTGGCATCCCGAACAAACAGGCATTAGTATTGCTCCCAAATAAGTTAGAAAGTCAAATAATGATTAGTCAAAATTTACACTTCAGCATTTTACTTCTGCCTCTTTTTTGAAATTGTTCTGCAAAGTACATTATGTCTCAAGTTTTAATAAACAATGAGTACCTAAACCAAGTGACTAATAGAACAAAACTCTATATTTATTACATTTTGATCTTTGATGTTTCTACTAGCCGTAACCACTATTCAATCCTAAATTTCATCTACACCTTTTTCTTCAATTAATAGTGATAGAATTAAAAATGCATGAGCCTGTCATCTAATATCACAGAAACTGTCATCTGTCATTTAGGATGGTTTCTTCACTTTTATTTTTTATTTAAATAATATTTTGTCAGGATTGAATTGCTTCTTGTGTCTTGAAAGCTGTTCAAATAAATTATTGACAAAGCTCTGATGAGAAAATCTCGCACATTTGTGTGGATAATTCGAGTAGTAATGTTGTAGCTGTTTGTTGTCACCAGCTTAAATGACTATCGTCATTCAGAATCATTTCTCTCAATAGGACGATGTAAATCCTGCAGATTTTGCTTGAGAGTAAAGGTGGTAAAAAAAAATTCATTGACCAGTTGTTGGAATGTAATAGTCAAAAAAATCCTTATTGTAACATATCTTAGGTTTCATTTCTCTGAAATTGTGTAATGCCAAAAGTGTTTCTTAAATAAGGGTAAAAATAGGTAACCATAACAAATATTATGTCTCCTGAATGTAAAGAAACAGATGGAAAAGCCGACTTGTTGCTTGACAGTGTTATGGAGACCTGCCATCTTGTCAAAATCCGTAACCTAAAAAAAATGGAATTTGTTTACGTTTGGTTCAAGAAGCTCTCTTTATGTTTAACAATTCAGCTCACTTCATGTCATATATTGTCTTTTTCTTTGTTCTCGAATGGACATTGTTTTGTTCCGTGTTGATGCACTGAAATTAATAGCAAATTAAGTTTAACTTAGTCTAATAATCATTAGCTGACAGAGACAGTTTTCATCACAAATGTTATCTGAAAATGAGGTAAATCATCGTACTTAATTGCTATTATAAAGGGATGCTCCTCTGACTGAGTGTTATCTGGCTTAAATTATCATGGATTGTGCCGTAAGCTCTGAGATTGTAAAAGAGTCGGTAGGGCTAGATGCTAAATGTGATAGTTCTATTAAGTTATTGATAAAAAAATATTTTGCCTAACACCTTTCTAAGTCAGTTATTTCCATTATATGAGAAAGATATTCCTAATCTTGAAATTTACTTGATTTATTTTGTTTTGTTGCAGCAATTGTAAGCCAGGACAATCCTTGCAATAATAACCCATGTCTGAATTTTGGCACTTGTGCGTCTTATGGAAGTCAATACAAGTGTTATTGTCGACCAGGGTTCTCTGGTATAAACTGTCAGTTTTCAACAGGTACAACCATCTTTGTATTATCTTCTACATTAGTTGCTTTCAAAGCAGGTTTTGAACTTTTTTTTGGTACTTTTTATCATGTTTATTCAGTTTAATATATGCTCTTTTACTTGAATGTGTGATGTGTTACTAATACAAAGTAGTACTTAAATGTGTAATGTTTAATGTAACATCAATGTTATTTTGATTGTTTTTTTTTCAGCGGTGGTTCCTGGAATATCATCCTGTGACAACATGCCTTGTTTGAACAATGGAGTGTGCTACAACAGCTATGTGACCACCAGCTCATCCCTGGTTTACATTGCACAGTATACTTGTGTATGTCCTGTTGGGTTCACTGGCCAAAACTGTGCCCTTCTCACTTGTAAGTCCCTGGCATTGTGCTAAAGTGTATCTAAAGATTTGCTTCTTGAGTTTGTTAAAATTTATTCTCCTTTGCACCATTGGTTTGCTTCATATTTACAAACATTTAAGGTTAATTTCCTTTTGAGTAGGCTTCTGTCAGCTGCAGACTATATATTTTTAACCTATTTTTAAATACCAGCCCCTTTCTCTTCAATAATTTTTTTCAAAAGAAGTATGGAATTTTTTCATCTAATGATGATGAAAGGTACCTTCAATTACTCTGAAACCTGTCATTGCTGTGAATACAATATATAGGTGAATGCTATCATTGAATATTTTATTTACCACCAGGTACATAATTATAGCTTAAAAAGAGTTTCTGTTTTTTTGTATTCCTCAACCAACAACAAAATTTTAAAGTGAAATGTTTTTTGATGAGTTTTATATTATTATTTGAATATTCTTGTCATCCATGTTGTTCCTAATTATTGTGTGAGCACAGAATAATATGGTACAGCATAGTGATACCATAAAACGCTATACAAACTAGAGATAACTATTACACCAATAGCAAATTTGTATGCAAATCAGTTCAGTAGGCTAGTATTTCATAAACCTCAAAACTTGCTATGAAAATGTAAAACATCCATGATGAAACTTCTTCAATTTGCCATGATTTCACTGACTGAAACAATGAATCCTTTGTCAGTAAGAGAGATGAAATATTTTGCAACACATATGTCGAGTTTTGCTTGGTCACACAAGCATAATAGCCAGCTGGAAATGTGTGCTGATTTACACTGTCTGTATCAAGTTTTTCTTGAAAAGAAGTTTGCTTTCAGTTCACATTACAAGATTTCAGGAAACAATTACAGTATACTTTCTGTTGTACTGTAACAGTAAACAATCCAGGCCAGGATGCATGCGCTACTAATGCTGCTGGTGTCTGCCAAAATGGTGGAACTTGCCGAAACTCGTACTGTAGCTTTGACCAGACTTTAGATTACTTCTGTGAATGCCCCATCGGATTCACTGGCCAATTTTGTGACATTCCATGTAAGTACTTTGTTTGTTTTCATTTTATAGAATTTCGAACAACATTATTATGTAATATTTGATAAGTTAAAATGCCATCACCATTGGTGCTTGCTACGAGAACTCCCACCAGTTTATAATGATTGCTAATGATCGATTCGTGAAGTTTTTTTTATTTTTTTTTATCAGTATTACTACTTTATGTGAATTACCTAATTTAAAATCGTCTAACCACTTTGTGTTGATTAATTATCTTTGAACCTTCAAGCAAAATGGACTCATTTTGCTTGATTTTGAGGAGTATTTGAACAATTGAATACTGACTGAGAGAAGTAGCACAATTACAAAGAGCTAGACTTTCTGTGTCATTTATAATTTCCCAATCAGCTTTCTTTTATTCCTTTTCTATTCATGCTACTCTGTTGTTTGTACCAAATAAAATGTGGGTGCAATGCCCGGTTACATGGTGTACAAGGAACTGTGGCTTCTGGCTGGCAACCCCCCCCCCCCCTCCACCACCTCACTCCGATGCCTATCAAAAAAGTAGCTATATATGGATTGCCACCAACTGAGAGGGGTTTTTAAAATGAAGGGCTTGTAACCCTGAGGTCACTGGTCCAATCCCAATGTAGCCAGAAACCTCTTTGCTTATTTAAAATAATTTTAATTTTTTATCACTAGTTGGTGACCCGTGTCAACCAAATCCATGTGCTAACACTGCTCAATGTACGTCTTTCAACACTTACTTTGTGTGTACCTGTGTCGGAGGATTTACGGGACTGACTTGTGAAGTACTTCCAGGTAAATAGCAGTAAACTTAATTTCACTATTCTTGTACATAAGATCAGTTCCATCCTTCTGATTTCTTCATGTAAACTAGAGAAACCCTTTTCTCAGATATTAAACAGAACATGTCTCCATTGCAAATATCACCTTCACACAGTAGTTTGTCAAAAAAAAAAAGCTCACACATCTGTACTCTAATAGGTATCTAGTGTGTGGCTTCAAAGAGAAATAAAATTCTACTTGTATTTTATTGTTGTTTCTTTAATTTGTCAATGTAATAAACTCCTCTCCCCACCGAGTAGTACAACAAGGATAGCTCACTGTTCTCAAGCCGAGAGTGAAATACACGCAGACATAGAGTGGCATTCTTGGACGCTCAACAAATTTTTGGCAAATTGCTACAATTGGCGAGTGTGACTCAACTTCTACTGACAAAACACAAACTTCGCTCATCACTAGTAATGCTACATTTTATGCTAATACAAAATTTTACTTTGTGACTTATAGGCTAGTATAAGTACACAGCTATGCTACAGACATATTTCCTTGCCATCTTCACAGTAAAATTGGTCAACAAAAATCTGCTGTTTACTCCCCTATTTTGCTAGTAAAGCGATGTGTTTTGCATCGAAAATACATCCAACCTGTGTCTCGAGTGAGAAATTGAAAATTCTGTGCACTAACTTGAAGGATCACAGGACAGCTATCTTGTTTCAAAACTCCTGACATTTTGAAGATGTGCAAAATATAGCTACTATTGTTAGTGTATGTCACTTTAGTGTGACGCCTAACCTCCTGGGCAGTGACATATGCTTTCATCAGTGAAATATGTTTTCACCAAAATGATAATGAACTGTGGATTGGTTGAGGTGCTTGTGTCACTAACTTGTGGGTTTTAAATAGCAGCATTGCAGAATATCATGAAAACAGTTTGATAAAACACTTACATAAGTTGCAGTGATTTCATGCTGGTATCTGTGAGCAGGGGATTTCCACATATTCATTTAAGTAGACTAGCAAGGGCTGTAATTACTATGCTCAACTGAAGTGTTACAGAGTTCCCTGAGCTTAGCCAGATCGGCCATGAGATCGATGTTTGACAAACGATTTCATTTGGGATCAAAATGAAAAATGAATGAAAAAAATGTTCGATTTGAATTTAAGTTTCAGTGAAAGATTTAAAACTGAAGGACAATGCTCTGTGAAGTTTGTGAAGCCACAGATGAACAACCCCATACATGTTGGCAACCAACTTTTCAGCTCATTCCCAATTGGTCGTTGACAATGAAAATATTTAGATTTAAACTTGCTTCAAGTTCTCTGAGCCACTTTTCTTTCTTTTAATATATTATACTGTCTTGTGAAATGTTTGTAACAACAGTCTTAGTGTAATTGTGTAGGCTAGTAAAGGTACTGATTAACTGGGGTTTGACTAACCCTTGAGTCACTTACCAATTGTGGTGCAAATTGCTTCTTCTAGTGACCGCAGCCAAAATTGTACTTGCGAAGTTGCTGTGCGTATTTGTTGTAGCCTGGCACTTACTAGTAGTTTGGTACATGTGCAAAAGCAAAGAATTTGTGAATTAGCAATTAATTGTTTCGCCAATATTGAATAGAACCCTTATATCAATAAGCAAATCAATATCATGGTTTTTAACTTTCATGGTTTTCAAGGAATCTTCCCACCCTTTCCCCTCTGCCTCTGATAGTGTGTTATGATATAAAAGAAAATCACATTTAAATGGAAACTTCTTCATTCTTGCAGATGATGACACAAGTCCTATAGTAACCGGCTGTCCAACTCAGCCAATTGTTGTCGTTGCTGAGCCAGGTGAAACTTTTGCCATTGTGTCTTGGACTGTTCCAACAGCTGTAGACGACTCTGGGGACCCAGTAGTTGTTGTATCTGTAAACAGTGCCCCCGGTGCTAGGTACAATGTGAATACATTGCAGTCTGTAACATACATGTTTGCAGATTCCAACGGAAACATAGAAATCTGCATGTTCGATATTCAAGTTCTCCCTGGTAAGTTTTTCTCTTTCCTCAAATCTAAGTTTGTTGAAGTGAGTTTACTTCTTTAGCAAAATTGTCTTGTGGCTGGCAATGGAGTTCTCCAGCCATGCCAAAAAGCAGACGTCACTGTCATTTGGTCCCATGTAGCTCCACGAACCTTACAAGCTGCAGATTATGACTGCAGATCATAACAGAACCATGAGTTAATCACTAGTAGCGTATTCAGGTTTGTTTGTTAATATTGGAGAAGACATCTTTTAAAACATATTTTCAAATTTAAACATCTTTTTAAGCATGATAACTTGTGTCTTCTACGACATGTTTTTCGTTCAGTGAAACTGCACAAGTTGAGAACCATGAACTAGTCCATCATTCTGTATATCCAATATGCATGGTACACATGAACTAGTCTATCATTCAGTGTGTCCAATATGCATGATACATATGAACTAGTCCATCAATTTTTTGTGTCCAATATGCATGGTACATCAGGCCTTTTGCAGCATCTGAGCGCTTTCACACGATTGTGTTACTTTAATTTCACACGATTGTGTTACTTTATTTCAGATATTTACATTGCTATGCTAACTGTTAGATTGGATATCAATTAGATTACAGATTACTTTTATGTTTAGGTTACAGACTTAAGAATGTGACATCATATATCTTTTATTTATTTGTTCATTATGTGCATTATAGCTAGTACAGATACAGAAGATCCAGTGTTAACATTTTGCCCCGGTAACATCATTGAAGAAGTGGCTGTGGGTAGTCAGACTGGTATTGTGACATGGACTGAACCCACTGCAACAGACAATTCTGGTACAGTCATTCCATCAAGTAACTTCGGGCCACCACTGGTACTCGATGTCGGTAACCCTCAAACAGTTTCCTACAGACTATCTGATCCATCAGGCAACTTCGTTGAGTGCATTTTTGTGGTCTCTGTTGTTGGTATGTTAACTAAATGGATTTCTTCATTTACTTCCAAGTGTGGAAGAATTTTGCTTGTAAAAACACTAATTTAATAAGGTGTGGACCCTCATGAATTATTCATTAACTGTAAACTGATAGTTGTCAACTAGATGATGCTGTTATAACTCAAACATCAGGTTTCTTTGTCAGCTACTAAGTTGGGGAATCATGATGAATCCAGAGAAGTAGCAGAGTTGATGCAGCAAAGTAGGCTCGTGGAGGGTTGGGGGTGCAGGGGGGGGGGTGTGAGCACCTACAGCAGGTTAAGTAAATACAAATGCACCGATGGTGCAACTCCCTCTTTAATAAAAGTATTTGAAGAACAAGGGAAACTGTCAGATATATTCTCAAGGGCTAGTAGTTACTTATCTAGTATCGAACTAACTAGAGTTATAGTTCTTTGTCAGTTTACACAAATATATAACTTGGAATTGTATGTGAGTGAAGAGGCAAGACACTGACACAAGCAATAAACTTTGGTTGTTGTGCAATTCCTTTCTTGAGTTGAATTCATTAATCTATTCAGTTTGTCAATCCTATTAATCGACAGAACAATTTGCCATTGCTTGTCCGCTGGATCAAACCTTGATTGCAGATGCTGGTAACACAGCTGTGGCAGCATGGCCTGATCCAGTAACCACCGTGACAAATTTGCAAGTGGTGGTCTCCTGCTCTCCTCCAGAAGGAAGTCCTTTGCAAATTGGAAATGTTTTGGTCACCTGTGTGGCAACAGATACTATCAGTACAGATACTTGCACTTTTAATGTGCTGGTTGTTAGTAAGTTCATGTTATTAAATAGGATTTCCTACTGTTTTTTTAAGATTCTAAAAGCAGAATGCTCATGGCATGGCTGGAATATGGACCCTAGTTCTAGGCAGAGTAGCACCTCATTCTTAAAAAAAAGGTCAATGGATATCTGTCATGTCATTGATGATGTACAATTTTTACCACACGCAGTAGGATAATAGTGAACTCCCAGCCTGTGTTTACAGAGTGCAAAGCCATTACCTCATGATAAGGTGAACAGGAAACCCACTACAGAGGAGATATAAAGGATCACCTACCATCTGGATTTTTTTACTATCGTTACGTCTATCTCACCTCAAGAAAAACTTGTCCAGTAGCCTGCATACTACCACTTTTCTGAGGGTCAATTTTAGCCAACCTGATTTAATGAACCTAAATAGATTGCACCTCTTAAAATCCATTTTGCATATCGCCTGTCATCTCTTGTGTTGAGCCGCTACCTGAGATATATTGGTCTCAGTAATGATCTACAGTATATGGATGCATGAACTTGCAAATATTTCCAACAAATTCCAGTGTATCTCTCCTCTAATGAAGTGGGGATTAAAGATATAGCTCAGGCAGTGTTTGATAACACGTTTAGTTGTAAGTCCAGTCAAACGACTAGAAGGAAATATTAAAGAGCATGGACAGAAAAAAAAGCGGTAGGGAGAGTTAGACAAAGAAATCGTTCATAGTCAAACACATTTGTATAAAGTTTGGAGGAATTGTTCATTACATAGCTTGAATGACAAACTGAAATAGTTTAACAATATTAATTTTACTTTTTTTTTACATTCATATTTGTATATGATGTATTCTATATCAGTGAATTCATTGGTTAATCTACTTATTAAACCTAGTTTTATCATTTCAATGTGTACTACTAGGTAAGAGAAAGTAACTAACAGCAACGCTCCAGTTTTTCATTACTTATCTACCCCAAATGACAATGCAATACAACGACAGACTACATTACACAGAAATACATCACACATTATTGGGTAGATCTTCTATCAACAATAAACGAATATCTGATTTATGCATGCAATACAATATTGGCTTCGATCTCTAAAATCAATAAGCTTTCTATCAAACATGGTCTCAAGCTGCTCATAGTCATTCTAGCTGACCGAAATTTAAATAGCAAAGGGACATATAAATATTAATCTTTTCTATTCTCAGATTCTGACAATGACGGTCCTGTATTAACCTGTCCAGATGATATTGTAAGAGAGATATCTGTTGCTCAACCATCAGCAACCATAGATTGGAATGAACCTACAGTAGTTGATGCATCACCACCTGTAACATTGATTGCTAACTTGGATCCACCTCTTGTAGTAGCTCGGGGAGCAAGTATGCAAATCATGTACACAGGAACTGATGCTTTGGGGAATATGGGCAGCTGTAGCTTCACTATCACAGTTATTGGTAAGTATATTACTTAATATCAAAGCATCTTCAAATTTATCATGACTGGATGATATAATAGATCTCTATGTACAAAAAGTTATTCACATAATTGGCTGACATTCTATTTTCCCTGTTATCTGTTATGTTTTCATGGGAAGTTTTGATCATGCATCTGGATATGTCAATTTTGCATTGAATCTATGTTTTGTAATAGGTCACCATGAATGAGGTGGAATGGGGGGGGGGGGGTGGGGGGGGGGGGGAG
>JAAAKB020123107.1:0-12742 GCA_010014835.2 Apostichopus leukothele | reverse complement strand
TGTTGCAGTTGAAGCGATAACCACTGGAAGGGAGACTTATCATAAAGATATTTATAACATGCAGTGAAAAAAATAACGGGGGGGGGGGCATTTCGTTGTGATTAAGAATACATTCCGATATATTTTCTTTTCTGCGCGCCTCACCAGCGTTCATTTTTTTTTGTATGAGGGGGCTAAAAAGGTATGTTTCGTTCCCTCAACAGTTCTCCATGCAGAGAATACTTTACGAACAAGCATGGTGTATCTGTATAGTATTAAGCATCTCCGTTGTGATTAAGGAGATTCTAAACATTACAATATCAATTTTGTTTTATTCGCGCACCTCACCAGCGTTCATCCTTATTTGTATTTGGCTATGTCTTTCCGCTCATTTTCTCAGATAATCACATCGCGGAATCACTTTCAACCCCAATGATTCCATTCATACATTCACCACTGCGCCCTCCTGCATTATGCGCAGGAACCACGCCTTTTAGTTCTAACGTAGGCCTATACTAGGCTGTCACTGTTCAAGGTTAATTTTTTGTGCCGGGGATGAATCCCCGCGCACCACAAACTTTCCAATCTGGGGGATAGTTTAGATGTCAACAAACCAATACTCCTATGGGACCAGGCTGATTTAATATTATGCTCACACCAAAGGTATGACGTGAATTCAATTTAACTTCGAAAAGAAATAATTCTAGACCAGTTGCGTTGAAACAGCACAGTATAATTCTATTACAGTAGAGTACTATTACTGACAGATTGCAGAGCGAAATAGACATGTAATATTACAAATATATAAAGCACGCAATTGAATTTGAAAGCAGTGAACAGGTTTGGGTTTGAAATTTTGCACGCTGAAAATCCTGTGCAAATTTAACGTTTGCGCCAATGAAGATATTTGAATTCTACGCCGGTACGCTAAGTAACATACATTTTATTTTATTATTTGCTGCGTACGCTAAGGCCTAAAGTAAGTTCCACGCTAAATATAATCAGTCAGAGTGCACGAAATGCAGACTGGCCCCGTGTGACGTGTTAAGCAAGACTTACCTCTATTGATTTGTGAGTTGTCTAGAATTGCTTTTGGTGTTACTTTGTTCTTCATCACTTTGCATTTATGTGTGTTTTTTACGCCATTTCATTGCACAGAGTAGGCCTACCCTATTTTAACTTAGGCTATGCCTATTTTTTTAGTAACATACAGTATGGGCCTAGTCCTACTAAGTCCCAACTCATCATGCAGTAAGTCATGACGTTAGGCTATTTTGTTGATGCCCTGTACGATACCCCACTGGAAAAACTTACAATTTATCGATTTAAGCCTAAAAAAACACTAGGCTATATTCTTTTTTTGTCATCGTTAAGTACCAGATTATTATGTTAACACTTACTTTTCCCGTTGCACTTCAGAAAATCTGCCTGTTTGTGTTACAGAAAACCACCCCTAAAGTTCTCTTCTGGTCATTTTGAGTGTTCGCGCGTGTACGAAGTGTACATGTGCTGTGCAGGCGTGCTTAATGATTCGCATGCACACATATGTACTACTACCAGTTGGGTACTGTTCATACGAGGCGGTACGTCAAGTTACTCACCAGGCTGAAGGTTTACTAAATTTAAAGTTTCAATCTACCAGGATGATATGCTAGAAGTACGATCGTTCAAGCTGTAAATATAAACTAGTAGTTTGAATAAAATCTTGTAAAACAACGAATGAACTCGTACAGTTACAAATGTCAGGTGGTCAAATCACCCCATTCCGTGCAAATATACTCGCTACATTTTGCCACCCTGTCAGGAAACGAACAGCTTAAGAAAGTCAGCACTTCATGAGAAACTATACATATACGTTCAACACAAGGTAGAGTCGGATGATGAGTTGAAATGTTGGTTTACTCAGCAGCCTTATGGAAACCGACGAGCCTGTGAGTAACTGAGTTTTCTGTGTAGACTACCAAATAAAAAGTTTCTCCCAATGAGAGTCTGCAACATGAACGAAAGTGCGGCCAAAACCAAGGAGAACAACGTAATGTCTTTCAGTACACATTATACGCAATAATGCTGTTCTGAGCTTTAAATAACTTATAAAGTGTTCCAAAAAGCAGTGGGCAGTTCTAGGGTGCAGTAGAAGTAGTTAACTTAAAATTGAAATTTCTAGATGCAAGTTGACGTATATCAGATAGACGAGTGACACGCATTTTTATAAATGTCCCCACCTTTTCCACCTTAATTCATTGTGGTGTATAAAATGCCAATATATTTATGTTTTCCATCCGTATTGTGCTGTTACGTCATAAAAGTAGTTTATCGAAGTAATTAAATCGTAGTATTCAGAGCTGTAAATTATTCTCAGCTTATCACAATGAAGTTTGCTCGTCCAGTGTAATCATCTGCCTGATTTACACCAACTTATCTTAACCGTTGTATCTCCAATACACACGAATGCAGGTGGTATTGAATTAATAAAGACCAGGCAACTAGAATCGAAATTTAGATAAAAACTAGTTGAGGAAAAATGTCTGGTCCTCTGGATGTCCAAAGAGTTTAGTTAGGTAATAGCGAATCCGCAGCAAATCAGTCTACAGATTTCCGACATTTCGTTTGGAACACTATTTAAGCACCCTTAATTGACGATGCAAATATATAATCCTGCCACACCGGGTAAGATACTCAACACCATCGTCATCTGTTGGCGGATTCAAGCAGTTAGACCAACAAGTTAAACACCTTAAGTATAATCTGCCGCTTCACGTGACTTAATTGCAATATGTTTATAGCAAAGTTTAAACAGACTGCCAAATACAGTATATGCAGTTGATGCACAAGCACGTGTTGTAGCATCGAACACTTAGAGCGAGCAATTTACGTTTAGAACACACAAGATATGTTATACATAAATACCTGCTCTAATGTAAAACTCATTATACGTCACGTAAAAGTATTAATATTGCATCCTAATCACATTAGTGGGATTTTACCCACAATATGCTTCAGAACATATTTAAAAATGTAAATATGAAGTTTCCCTTATGTCAGGATAATCACAAGTGCTATGTATTTTTTACATTCCTAACAAACCACCCAAATGTATATCCTAACGCCGCCATTTTAATGTTGTATTTCCGATACAAGGGTGTTATACGTATAAGTGCAAACGTTATGTTCACAATAATATCTTAGATAACCCAGAATAGAAAACACAGACAAAAACTCTCAAAGAGATAGATTCGATTTGATATGATAAGTCGTGAATAATGTTGTGCTTCATAGATTTGTCTGTAGCCGGGTTTACTTTCAGCGACGAAACCTTTATTTGACCGTGATGACTGTATCTTGCTCAATAAACGATATCGATTTGTAACGTAATGATAACATATATACTGTCATTACAATGGACATAAGGGTCGAACAAATTTAGTCTCCGAAAGCGGCAGTGCTTACTCAAAGTACCTTTGTGTAGGTATACTATAGCACGGTACTGTTGTAAACGTACCAACGTTGGAACCTCTTGGCACAGTGTCAAATATTATTGAGGTATTCCTTCAGAGCCTTAAGTACGGAGACCCGGAATCGACATGCACATATTTTTTGATGAAATTATCTCGACAACATGTAATTATCTCGAGATACCTCGATTGAATCCACTTCCGATACATCTGGTCTGGATCAGCTGTAGCCTGCAACGGTTTTTTTTTAAATTAAACATCGATCCACTTGTTTCATAAATACAGTACAATTTCAATTAGTAATAACAGCTTTAAAAAATCGACTTTTTGAATAATAGGTTTACTAAATAGCCTGCCTTTCCATTTGACTCTTTCATAATTAAAATTTAAATAAAAATTAAAATATTTGTTTTCCTACAGAAGGCAGTGTTCGTTTAGGTATATACATAGTTTAGTTAACCGTACCAAGATCGAAGTACGCTTTGCTAAGATTGTCATAATTAGATGCTGCCATATTGTTGCGTCACTTCCGGGCCTTCGTACTTAAACAGTTTGTTGTTGGTTTTCTTTATAGTAAGCTACTGTATCAATGCAACGATATAAAACGGAATATCAGACTGGCATAACCGTTGTACTCATCATTCAATTATAAATTAGTGCAAATATATAGCGTAACCCTTCAGACAAAATGACCAGATAGTTACATTCACCATAAATGTTATTAGACGAGATGACAAATCATCACTGAGCATATCGTATGGTGTATCAAAATCATTTTATTTCAGCAATTCAAATAACACTGCTATTTTGATTTAATATGAAACTGTTGGAATAACATGCTCGCTGCAGAATCTCTCGAAAACACTAACCATGTTATGCTGGTTATAATCCAGCTTTCCATCAATACAATAGTAGTAGTATCGCCATATGTAGCAGCGATATCGCTATTTATAGTAGTAGTAGCATCGTTATATATGTGTATGCATTACTAGCATCTTCACTTCTGGTAGAAAGATCGGTATTTGGTGGATAATTAGCTCCTGGACTGTTTGGATAGTGGTACTGTATGGACCTTAATGCGCAATTGAGCTTAGTTCGGGTTACGCATAATACAACACGGATGGGTTTTAACGGTTTTTGCCACTCGTAGACTATTTAAATAACATTTTGCATGACATAAGATACATGTTTTATTTCTTTATTTCGTCATAACAAGTTGGGGCTTGTAATAGTTCTTTTTAAGAAAAAGTTAATCGTTTATGATCATATAATTATGCACGTAATCCAGCCATGGGCAACCTTGATCTTATCGAGGGCCGGATTAAGAATACGATACTTCTCTGTAATCCAATCCATACAAACCATTCTCATAGTTAAGTTGGTTCCACCTGCCTCCCCCTCCACCCACCCATGATCGACATGATACTTATTTCCACGTGTCAAAAAGATAGGCGGTACTTGGCTTCTGCAGTTTTAGACGTGCATTAGCTTACGAGGGAATATACACAGGCATGGTCAGTCACTGCATTGCTAACGTTTCAAACTAACTCAGAGTGAATGGGGTTTGGTAAAATTAAGCTTCAGATCCAATATCACACTTCGGGCGCGATTGAAATCACCGCGCCGGAATTATTTATCATGCATTGTGCCACAAATCGAAATTGTGTTGACGAGGCCCACGCGGGCCGGGTGAAACCACTCTACGAGGTCAGAGGTTGTCCATGGCTGACGGTGTTGTTCAACATACTTTTTCGATAACGACATTCATTAACAGATGATTTAGAGCGCGGAATATATGCTGAACATTGGCGCACTGTTTGTGCTCTAACTATACTGGTCAGTCTGCAGAACTTTAGGATGCACAGAAAAGATCAACTATCTGACAGTAATGCTAACAGTAGTTTACGAAGCTTTGCAAGTGATTATACAGTAATCATGTGCAATCGTTTGTAATGAACATCGTTTATTCAGAAACTTATTTTACCATAGATTGGTTAAAATATTACAGATGTGACTTCATGTGTATAAAACGAACGAAAGAACAACATGAATTCTGTGACGACATATATGCCGCGTGACATATAATCAATCACTGAGGCGACCATCGTCGTTTTGCCGTCTAATGCTGGCAAGAGATAGCTTGTCCAGACTAGTTACATCGATTAAGTACAGCACGATATGGGTGTAGCTCTTTTCAACCAATCACAGTGCATCATGCTCATCCAGAATAAGCGTCTACGTGATTTAAAGTCTACGCATCTCAGGGGTACATTTCCAATTTTGTTTGGGGGGGAGGGGGTGAGGGCAAATCAAACCACTCTACTGTTTCTGTTTAATATCAAACTATTGGGAACCAGAACATAATATTATGAAAGAGAAAGAATACAGTGGCATTCTTGGTGATTATATGAAATATAGTATACAAAATAGGCCTATTATATAACATATGAACATAATAATTAATAATCATAAGTAAAAAATAGTATTACAGGTATGTAACAAATCTTTGTTGTGCTGCCCTCACTGTGCGTCGGATATGCGCCGCTAGATAACCAGCTAACCATTCATGAGATAAAGAAAGGCGTAACCTTCCTCAATTTATTCATCACTTAAATGTGTGTCGTACAACTGTAAAACAACTATACTACCACATTACTAAAGTAATCACTGCAATAAATACGATAAAGATCATACTCAGAACAGTGAGAATAACTATTACTGAGTATGACAGAGATGAGAACAGACGTCCAATTCCAATCAACAAATCAGTGAATGAAATCCGACGAATTAGAAGGGTCGATGATGGCCGATTGAGATATGAGACTAATCAGTCGGATGTAATGATGAACCAATCAGCTGCAATGGAATGATCATCTACAGCCAAAGATTATATTTAAATTAAATGTGTGTGTACTTTACTATTGTCATTATGATAGTATACTCGATCGATCCTGAGCTTCAATCATTCAATTCTGGATAAATCTGTATCACACAAATAACAAAAAGTCATACCCATTCTGTTTTTAAATTCGTATGCAGAGATGATTCCCATGGCTATATATTGAAGAAATTCGATTTCGATTCGAATTCGATTCACTGTATGACCTTATATGCCATAGTTAATTTACGGACCTGTAATGCGACCCACGTAGTGACACGTACTAGTTAAAGTAAACTTCGTTTAAGTAATGTATTACCTCATGTGACATATGTGACCTCTATGATATATTGTACTTCAACGAGCAATTTATTGCAAAAGTAGTATTATAATTGAGGTACTGAACTGGAACTTGGTTGACTGGTCTATCTGCATGATGGTGGGTGGGTTGGTGTACCACAGGGTGAACTAACCTGTTTCTTTTTGAAGTGGTAGTCAAATAGTAATGTGTGTATATGTTGCCCACTTTTCTAACAGTTTCAATTAAGAAAAGGATATTTTTTACTATGTCAGTACTGAGATAGAAGTTTGGAACTTTCGGAGTGGTTATCGATCAGTGTATAATACTGAATCGAATCTCCTGGAATCATCACTATAATAATGTTGTTAATTGTCTTCCCTTCCTTCAGATTCCCATCTTCTGTCTGAATCTGATTGAGTCCTTCAGTAAGATTGATGCTGGTGACATCATCTTACATTCAGGGCTTCGTATGTCATGTCCTGTATCAGTAAAGAAGGTAGTAATACATGCAGAAGAACCAATAGAAATGACAGAGACAGAAGTTGTTGATATATTGATGTTTGTACAACAGTCACGTCTATTGGAGAGTCTAGAGTGAGTATTACACTAAGTATTATATCAACACATATCCTAACAACACTTTCATGTATATAGTATACTTTCCTAACAATCATACAAATACTTTAGGGAACAAAACTTTTGCATTCAGTCACTTCACAGACGTTTCGTGCGGCTACTATCCGGTTTCGTTTATTTGTAGTACTTGAGCCACCGCGTTTGGAAGAGACAATATTATACCGGTGTAAATACATGTACATCAATGAGATAACGAATGATGCATAGATACTTGTATTACACTTAAATAGCTGAATAATCTTTACCAATGCGAAATGTAACAATAAACGAATATATTGTGATGTGCTGTTGCTTTACTTTTTTGGGGTGGAGGGGGATGGGAAAAGGAAAAAGTTGTGCTGTCGGTGTAATTGTTATTTACAACATCAATTAGATCCTTACAGAGTTATTGTTAATGTATTATCATATGCTACCGTGGCCGAGTTGGTATTTCACTATCGTTTCTTCCGCTTATTATCCGATCTTGTTTATTCGTAGTATTGTGCTTCAATCTATAATTGGACTCCCACATATGTACGATAATTGCGATTGACAATATTATAACGGCGCACATATCTGTAAATCAAGGAGATAATCAGTAATTCATAGACACTTGTATTACCGGTGAATAGAGTGTGAACAATGTTATGGATATTCTACTTTAGTTACTATGGTTATGATAACCACAAATCAAATACTGGACATAAAATATATCATCAGGGACAAACGCTTGTAGGAGAGTTTATAGTCTATTCCCAACAAAATGTCACCATAGAGGAATACGATGTGATTTGCTTGTCATTTTTGCGGAGTGCGGTAGAGTCCCTACTCAAATATAACTCCGGTTATAAACCGGTTTGTTTTCACTGTCGTGTATGAGATATTGTCAGTGGATTATGTAGTGGTTTTTTTTCCAGTTCAGCGTAAGAATGGCTAAACATTTCATTTCTGTTTCTAGAAATTTAAAATAATTTTCTTAGACCTTAGGCATTAAATTACTGGAACTTTGCCACAGAAAAACAACGATATTCCACGTTGAAGAGTATTATTCGGGATGTTATGACCTATGAAAATTAGCCGGTGCGTTATGTGTCCAGTGTTATCAATATACTGTATTGACATTGAAACTCATCAACATGCAAGATGTAGAGGTTACACCTCCATCATCTTCTCTCTCCCTCCCCCGTATGGCTGATTCCCTTCCTTCCACAGGGCAGTAATGGAAGAGAGACGTACTATTCCAAGAGACGAATTACATCTGAAATCATGAAAAAGTTAGAATATACAAGTGAATATGTAATATAAAAATGATGACTTAATCATCAGACGAGTAAAAGTCTTACAAAACCAGAAGATTGTCAAAAAAATTAAAACAATTGTGAACATCTGTAATACACTGAGATATATAGAAGCAGTGAGTAGCAGTGTACGGTATCCTCGACAGACCATTCATTACGAGGGATTATCGTTATGGCCAGATCCATAACTATAGAGTGATTACTTTCTCTGAGAGAAGAACTAAGACGACGCACAAGACGTTATTGGGATGTGGCCACCGTAGGCAGATTCTCTTCTAAACAAGACTTTATTGTGCGATAACATGTTTACCGATATTATCAATTCCAGAGTCGTTTTGTATTCCTCAAACAATCGAACGCATGAACAATTTCAGACTGTACACAATGTATATATAAATAATTGATTTTAACTTTCTTTATTCTTGAAGGAGTAAATTTTTTAAATATTAGTCATGAAAAAGTAAGAATATACAAGTGAAAATGAAATATAAAAATGATGACTTGAACATCAGAAAAGTAAAAGGCATACAAAACCAGAAAATTCTCAAAACTAGTAAAACAATTGAGAACATCTGATCTACACTGTGTTATATAGAAGAACTGAGTAGCAGTGTACGGCAGCCTCGACAGACCATTTACGAGGAATTATTTTAATTGCCAGATCCATAAATATGGAGTGATTAACTTCTCTGAGAGCAGAACTAAGTCGCCGCACAGGACGTGGGTGGGATGCAGCCACCGTAGGCAGATTCTCTTCTAAACAAGACTTCATTGTGCGATAACATAGCGTAATCAATAAAATTAAACTCTATACCACCCGCATTCCCACATCAACAGACAAGGCAATACAACCACGAACTTTATGTCACAGAATTATGAAGCACATATAAAGTAGGCCTATACGACTATCAATTTTAAATGTATTGAATGTAAGAATGCAATTCAATCTTGTTTTGATCATTTGAACTAAATAAGAGCAGACGGTATAATCCGTTGTTCCCTATCAACACACGTAGTGTTGTCGTATATACAGGTAACAAGATTAAAACATTATACGAATGACATCGATGGTCAATCTACTATGCCCTGACTAGCTGGGGTTCATTCAGATCAGGACATTTCTGACACAAAGAAAATTAATCTCAAAACATTATCTACGAAATCATTCCCAAAATTACCGTAAAATGATACATGTAAGCGTTTTGTTGCTTACGGAAAATATATCACAATGAACTGAAAAAGGCCGCTGAATAATATATTACGTGAGTAGTACTGCGGAACACATCACGTGATCTGATTCGTTGTTTAACTATATAGTAAGATGTCCAGGGTTTTGTTATAATCGTTGATGCTATCCGATGCCATTGGAAGCCACGATTTAGTATACACTATGTAGTTAATGCCTCCTGGTGACTATCTGTATTGCCCCAATACATACATTCAACATATTCTGTCACAGACTTTAAAATTAACGGCGAGATTATTTCTATGATCTTAGAGATTAAACATGTTAAGACACGCTATGATGGCATCACTACAATGAATTGAAATTTGGTTCTTCTTTCTTCAAATGCTTGTGTTTACCGAGCAATTGAAAATTAAAAGTGCTTGTATAGGCCTAGGGTGAGCCTCATGTCATTGAAATCATAGAAAATGTTTTTTTGTTTAAAATGATGAAACTTCAATGAGTTACCGAGATTATGAAATTAACGAGATACATCAAGTAGAGCATAGCCATTGTGTATTCGAAGCAACACGTACATATATGTAGGCAAACAACATCAAGTCTCCTTGTTAAACGTTCCTCGTGAATGGAAATGTTATTGTTCCGATTGTCGTGGATTGTACATTCAGTTGTCCAGCATTTGATCTTCTAAAGAAATGTTTAATTTTCTTAAAAAGTCAGTTAATCATGAATATTAAGATTGAGCGATTTTATATCTCTTTAAAGAAATATATGTGTTAAATATAACACTCCACACCCCGCCCCTGTCCCAATGGAAGCTTTCACCTACTTATAGGCTTCCTTGTAGGATATTTATTTGGCGCTGGTTCAATCTCTAATTGAATACCGATGAAAACTATTGGAAAACGTTTTGTTTGCTTAATATGTGTAAGTTAGTAAGGTATGATAAAATCAACACATTGTTTCCTATAGAAACCTCCTCGCTCAAAAATCTTTCTTAAATCTAGGATAAGCATACATGTATATTGATCACTTATTACACTGGTAAGACCTTGCGTGTTACTATCTTGTGTTTTTGTAAGGAATCACCTAAGGATATTCCGTTGTATCCCAGTTTTTTGGTTTATAACAACATGAAAATAATGAGTGTAAACATATTCATATTGAATGTAACAGGAACATTTAATACCAAAGTGCACAGGTTCAATAAGTTTAACAAACATGTGTTGTAATGATAGTTTTTCCGCAAGAAAACCGTGTTAACATATAAACTTTCTCTCGTTGTTCTTCATTTCTACTACAAAGGTTTTATGGTTGTATGCTGCCCTCTATTTCATCTTCGGAAGCAATTCTTGCAGAGTTTAAAACTAGAGACATTAAAGGTATGTCTATATCGTCAAAATTATTCAGTGTTTATTTCGTATTTAAGTTTATCAGTTCTTTTGGCATTCGTTCTTGCCTCCCCCCTCCCCCAAAAAAATCATGTTATATTGTGTTCAGGCGTTACTTTATCATATCATTATTCTTTAAACCAAATGCTTTTTTAATACGATAAGGATGACAGTGATGAATGGACATAAATAATGTTTGCTTAAACTTAAATTCATAAATGTAAAATGAGTGGTATGGAATTTATATATATATATATATATATATATATTCACAATATATTTATATGGACTATATATATATATATGTACTATATATATATGGACTATATATATATATGGATATACTACATATAATAGTATGTAATCCGTTCTTATCTGTAGATTAATATATTGTATTACATCATGTATTGTTTATCTCTTGCACACGTTTGTATTTCTGACATATTAGTGTTGTGGAGGAGCTGCGGTTACAGCCTGAATCTTCAATCCGGAGCTTGGGAGGTATGTTTTACTTACTTATTTTTACTTACACTCTGATGTGTATGAAACATTTTGGATTACAAAATATCAAATACTTGCATCCGAGTTTTCATTGTTACCTTGTCGAACATAATGAAACAATGGTGGAATGTTCAATATCTACTTCTTGTATTGTGATGGCCGTTCTATGTCACACAATGATGTAGCATAGTTAGGAGCGAAAAAGTTTGTTTAGTCAACTTTGGAAATAACTACCAATTTTCTTCAAACAAACGGTAAGGAAAACAGCGGTTACATAAATAGTAATTTGATCCCACCCCTAAAACTAAAATATGGCAATACCCGAGCGTAGAATACTGGTATCACAGCAAAACCATACCTTAACATAAATGATTACATATTTGTAATAAATATCTGGTATGCTATGTTCATTGGCCGACACAAACTTTCGTCTGGTACATGGATTGGTCATGGTATGTAACCAACACATAATTACGTTTGAGAAACACAAACCTATAGATTACAACAACATTGTCGCTACAATGTGTGTGGTTTACAAGAGTAAGTGTTCCATGCATATATGTAGACTGCTAGTAAACCTGCATGCCCCATAATTTAAATACCGTTTAAAGACGGTTTCGATTTGCTTTCTAATATTTTCGATATTAAACAGTTCTTCAGATAACATTAACTCGTATTTCCATTATTTTCAAAATGATTTTAGATTTTGTTGGGGTGGGGTGGAGTAGGGGGTGGGGAATCCTTCAAAACTATTTACACGTGATCAAAAGCAATGATGACACATTACATACGCTACAAATTATTGGTAGAATATTATTTTTACTTCTTTGAGTATTTATTCGGTTCAATCATCTACAATGGCATCTTAGCTTGATCAATTGAAGTCTTATAATTAATAGCGACAGGTTTGTACAATTTAAGGACCAACAAAATAAGCTGCTTTAACTGCTGCTGCTCGTTCAAATCAAATGTACATACAGATGACTGTAAAAAGCATCATGTTTCGTTATCTGGTTATAACGGAATCATCTATAAAACATTGTTATTAAGAAAAACATGCGAAAGGAAGAAATTGGCAACAAAACGCAATAAGCTGATTTTAAATACAACATTAGCCATTAGCCAAGTTGGCAGATGATAG